>CM018031.1:18017914-18267914 GCA_008638375.1 Nyssa sinensis
GTCGAGGATTATTTTCTTATTCAAAAAGTGCTACATTTCAATTATGCCACAACGGCCAGATGGTACAAAGAAACATGCCAAATTGATTTTTATCAAGCACCTTGTAAATCTCTGTTATCCAACTCTCGACAATTTGTAAAAAGATGAGCATCGACTCTTAGGCCCCAAAGGAGATAAAGCCCATATTTGTCTAGCCACTTGACAATCCTTAAAAATGTGGACCAAAGATTCAGAAGAACTTCCACAAAAAATACAATCTGCATCTACTGGGGCAGGGCGACTGAGGAGGTTAACTTTAGATGGAAAAGCATCTAAGCATACCCGTCACACAAGAACTTCGATCTTATTGGCCACCTTTGCCGCCCAAACAATTTTCCGACACTAATGGTTAGATGAAGAGGAACTGGGAACCTCTATGGCCTGAGCATCAAACAACCTTTGATCTATAGCTAGATGATATGCACTACGAATAATGAATTTTCCATGCTTAGTGTAATGCCAAATCAGTTTGTCTATGACACGACGCTTGCTCAATGGCATACTGAGAATATCCTCCACTTCAAAAGGGATCGGATTAAAGATATTCCATTGATTCTACTGCCAGTTTATAAGTTATGCCACCTGAGCCTCAGAATGGAAGTGCCTAACTGGCAATAAAACCTTAAATGAAGGAGCTGAAGTTAGCCATCTGTCCTACCAAATTTTGATAGAAGAGCCATCCCCAACCCGCCACCGCAACCCCAATTTATTTACCAAAATTTTATGTCTTTTGGACAAATTATCTTTTTAAAACGACAATAATCTTCATGAAAAGCAATATTTTCTGGAATTTATTAGATCCACTGTTGGGAAGCAAGACAAAGAGCTATATATATACATATATATATATATATATATATCCCATCCAAATCATGGAGATGGGAAATGAGGAGGACGTTAAATGGGAAAGTTGACTTAGGGATAGGATGATGTGTAGGGGCAGGGCCACCCACCGACTGAGCCATTAACCTCTGTTTATTTCCATAATTGCTTAGAGGCTATATATGGAGGTCTCTGATCTGTTTCTTGCCTCGCCACTTGCTTAAAAAAGTAGTGGGACATTCCATTTTCGCAATTGGTTTGGTTATCAACCCCATCATGTTCGCATTAAGTTTTTTTGAACATTCTCAAATATTTTTTTTTATATTTGACAATAGAAATCTGCCTACCATGCAAGAACGAGACCAAAAATTTTGATTAGGAGAGACAAAATTTTGTTAATATTCGATGATAAATGTAAAAATTAAAAAAAGTATAAAGTTAATATTAATAATATTATTTTTGATAAGTAACTAAATTTATTAATACAAATGAACTTATAAATTAGCTAAGAAATCTAACAAAAGAAAGAAAAAAATTAATAAATGATAAGATATACAATAAAAAAAAAAAAAAATCAAAAAAATTGACAAAAGTTACATTGAGAAGTCAAATAAACATTAAGATAAGTGTACCTAATGATACTTAGTAGATAAGTGTAGCAGTTCGTTAAGAGCTCAAACCATGTTTAATTGATTAACTCAACTTTTTGACAACCGCAATTTGGAATTTTGTTTTTTATTTTTATTTTTTCCTTTTTCAGTTATTAAAGTTATATCATTATTTTAAAGTCTATTTTATCCTTCATCTTTTCCATTTTTTCTCATTGTATCCCCATTTTATTTGACCAATTAATCCTTACTCTCTTCTAAAAATTTCGTTTATGTCCTGCTTATATAATTAAAATTTATTATATATATATATATATTATATTTATATACTTTGTTAAAAAATAATTTATTTATATTATATAAGATATATTTAATGATTTATTTTTTATTCTATTTTTAATGGACACATATTTATTTATATTTTTACTATTTATGTTAATTAATATAACACATGACTAAACCCAATCTAATATCCAAGAGTAATAAAGACATTATATTCTTTAAGTACTTATTAATGATTCATCTAAATACTTAAATATTATTTTCGATATCATAATCATTTATAAAATACTTCTAAGTCAACTACTTAATAATTTAATTCAATCAGTACTTTTACACAATTGTTTAATTCCATCAATTTTTTAATTTCAATAAAAAAATTGTACAGTTTAACCAAATGGACACTTTGACTGCTTAGCATCTTCAACTCAATTTCTTTGGATTAGAAGCGTATTTGTAAAGTATTGTTTTCCACCTCTGCCTCTGCACTATTTTTTCTACCTTTTTGTTTTACTGCTGTACTCTTAAACTTCTAATTATAAAATTTTGCTCAATAAAGGACCCATTTGGCTTATATATATTAGAGAAATGCTATGTATCTATAATTTATATTCTTAATTGTATTTCTAATTTGATTTGTTATGATATGATTAGTTTTGGTCCCATAGAATATAATTTCTAAAACTATTATATCTTGAAAAATAATATTGAAGATATAAATTAGAAATATTTAGCTGTACTCATTTATCATTTTGAAAGTGGTTCTCTTGCTTCGAAAAGCGAAGTTTGCTTTGACTTTTCATTGAAGTAGGTAAAATATTGCCATGAAGCTCCCTCAACAATTTGTAAACATTCAATTGTTATGCAATATTACAAAAACTTGGGAGAAGTGATTGGACCATGAAAGATATTATACAAAAGGAGCTTAATGATTTGCAGATGACAATTTTCCAGTGGGTTTTCAAAGAGCAAAGTGTGTCTAATTCATTGGCCTCATATTACCCATTTATGGCCTCTCCTTCTTCTTCCAAATATGTTTGGCCTTTATGCCACCCTTGCCTGATCATTTTCTTAAGTGACTTGAGGAAAATGCTTCAAACCCTCACTTCTATCCTTAAAACTCCCCATTCTGTTGCCAAAAAAGAAGGGGCTCAAATAGATATGAATTTATACAGTGACCAAAGGTGCTTCATGAAGATAAAGGGAAAGAATCTCAATTGCCTTTAGCTCCGAGAAAAAGAAAGTATATTCCTACACCCACAAAAAATGTTAACCGAGTGCACGAGCCTTAAAATTATTTTCACAAACTTAAATTTGTGATGTTCAAATTAAAATAGAGTAAATTTACAATTGTGCCAAAACTCGCCCTCATAGTCATGAATCAGAAAACCATATTCAAGGACACTCGGGGAAAAAAATTAGCTAGAGGAGGCTAGATTTTTTTTTTTTGTTGAAAATTTCAAGAATTTTTTTTTCCAAATTGAAAAAAAAATTATTTCAAATTTCCTTTTCTTCAAGAGGAAGATAGTAGGGTAAATTTTTTTGTTCTCAAATTAGAAAAATTTTATATGTAAATTTTTTTCCTCAAAGAGAAAGATGATAGGGGAAGTTTTTTTTCTTTCTCTAAGATGAAGATGATAAAGAAAAAATTTTATGTAAAAAATAACAACTTTCAATTTTCTTTCCTTACTCTTGAATTTTCTTATTAATCAAAGAAAAGTTAAAGGATAAAATGTTAGAAAAAAAATATAAAAACTCATGAAATAAATGACAAAAGTAAGGGATTACGATTAATGTTGGGTTGAGTTTAGTTAGAAACGGAGTTGGATAAAAACTTGTGGTGGGTTAAGTTTTACAAATTCTGTTCAAAACTATAAGAAATGAGGAAGTATTGGTAATGGTTAAGTTGGATTTAGTTAGAAATAAGGTTAAACCAAAACATTGAGGTGGACTAGGTTCATACGGCTAAAAAAATCACAAGATTTTTTTTTAAAATAGGAGTTATAACATACTATAGTTCCCACATAGTTCTGCCCTTGACCATATATGGTCACAGATTGAAGCAGTTTTCTAAGGATTCTCAAAAAAAAATTGGAATTTAGTCATCATTCTTGACTGAAGGACCCAAAAAATAGTCTCTTGAAATAAGGTTGAACCAAAACATGAGGTGGACTCGGTTCATATGGCTCAAAAATATCACAAGATTGTTTTAAAAAATTAGTTCACACACAGTTGCGCCCTTGATCATAGATGGTCACAGATTGGAGCAGTTTTCTAAGGATTCTCACACAAAAAACTGGAATTTAGTCAAGAATGATGATAATTTAGGTTGATTTTGGATAGAAGTAGGGTTATAAATGGAAGATGATTCTGCAAGAAGAAAGAAGTGGGAAAAAAAGGTGCACAAAGAGAACTTTAACAAAAGAAATAAAAAAATGAATGCACCGAAAGATGGAAAAATTGACATATACTACTTGTGATCATCGGCAGCCCAAGCTTATCTGTTGATCAACTTTTCATTTCTTAGATGCCGAATCTTGACAATATTTTCCCATTCACACTTTGTACTTTTGAAAAAGTAACCCAAATACACTAAATAACGTGAATGAATGTCTAATATATATATATACATGTATATATGTATGTATACACACACAAGCAGCAGGACTGTGCTCCATACGGATATGTCAAATAAACATGATACATAAATAAATTAAGAAAAAAAAAATAAGTACATGATTTCATTATTTAATTAAGAATATTATAGTATTATATAAAATAAAGATGATCACTTTTAAAAACATTGTTTTTTTTTCATATAATTTATAAGTTTCTTGTGTCATTACATGACCATACCTTTTTTTTTTTTGGACCTATAATATGTAACTTCAGAACTATTTGAAAATTACATTTATTTGCATAACTTGAGATATGGAGATTTGACAATAGAAATTTTAAATTTTTTTTATCATATTATTCCGCTCAATGGCAACATATTAATGTAATTATATACTTAGTTCTATAAAATTTAATTTTATGAATAATGTCAATTGCATTATAATTTATTAGGTAATTACATTGATATTTTCTGAATTTTTTAAAAATTACACAGACCTGCTCCATCTCTTGAAGTTTCTGAAATTACATTGACATTTCATACTTTTATTGATAAACTGGTCGAACTTTTTAATCAAAATGACAATGCTGCCCTCTTTTAGTGTTTTTTTTTTTTTGTTTTGCATGTTTTACAATTTTTTAATTTTGACTAATTTTTTAAAACTTTTTAAATTTTTTATTTTATATAAACATAAATTTAAAGAAAATAACTTATTTTTATTTTATATAAAAATAAATTTAAGTTTTTAATCAATATTTATTTGAGAATGAAAAAAACTGATTAAATTAAAAAAAATGTTGAAAAAAAATCATGAAGGGATAGTTTTGTTATTTTAAAAAAAAAAATTATTAGAAAATAGTATTTATAGTTTGTCTTGTAAAATAAAAGAGGTCAATGTAATTTCAAAAAATTTAAAAAAAGTTAATGCAGTTGCCAAAAACGTCAAGAGAAATTTATGTAATTTACTCTAATTTTTTTAGACATAAATTATATAATAGAACCCATAACTATATGCTTTTCACCGGTGAAAAACCTTATTACAAAGAATGTTACTCAAATTACCAATATAATTTGAACAATTCTAAATTTTAAAATGTTATTGTACACAATAAAAATACTAGATTTTTTGAATTATTTTTATCTGCACTATTAGTTCGCTTAATCATAAATAAATAAAAACAAAAGACTTTCTAAAATGGAAAAAGAAAATAATGAATTAATATATGATATAATTTCTTCATGGTGTGACTAATTTAACTTTTGGTTGAAAAAAAATTGAACAGGCCATTTCTTTTACTTTTAAGTAATTTTTTTTTTTAAAAAGAAAAAATAACGGGGGTAGGGCTTTGCAGCCTTGGTAGGGCCCACTTAGTACTGTTACTTTGCCAAAAAAAAGGTAAATTATATTAATTTTTCTGATATTTATGACAATTACATTGCTCTTTTTTGAAGTTTCTGAAATTACATTGACCTTTTATACTTTACAAAATAATATACAAATATCTCTCTCCTATCATTTTTTTAAATGACGAAATTATCCTTTTATTTATTTATTTTTACATTTTTTTAATTTTGACCAATTTATTCTAACTTTTTAAAAATATTTTTTTTACTTTTTTTATTTAAAAATGAATTTAAGGTAAATAACTTATTTTTATTTTATATAAAAATGAATTTAAGGTTTTTATCAATATTTATTTAAAAATTAAAAAAGGGTCAAAATTTAAAAAATTGAAGAAAAAATATGAAATGGGTACTTTTTGTTATTTTGAAGAAAAAATTTGACAAGAGGGGGTATCTGTATATTATTTTATAAAATAAAAGAGGTCAATATAATTTTAAAAATATCAAAACAAATTAATATAATTATCATAAATTTCAAAAAAAATTAATATAATTTATCAAAAAAAAAAAAGTAAGACACGTCGGGAGGGTTTGGAATTAATGTAATGGTAGGGAACGCTTTTGACAAAAAGGAAAATTGGCCAAGTCACGACAGCAAAATGTATTCGGTGGTAAACTGGCAAATTTATAATTAATGAGGTGCAAAATGATCATTTTATCACTACGTTGAAATCTCATTTTTTATATAAGTAATAGAAAAATATTAAGAAAAAAATACTAAAAAGTTTCTAAAATAAATTTTTTCAATCTAAAAAATTTATGATACATTTTTTATATCTAAAAAATTTAAATGATAAATTTTTAATACAAAAATGTCTAATTATTAGCTTTCATCTTAACACCGTTAAAATATATTATTGATTCTACTAAAACGATTTTCAAGATACATTTTAGAAAAAAATACTAAAAAATATATAAAATAAATTTTTCAATCCCAAAAAATCATAATATTTTATAAAGTAAAAATTTATTTTTTAGGTATTCTAGATAAATAAAAAAATGTTATGATATTTTTGGATTGAAAAATTTATTGTATCTATTATTTAGTATTTTTTAAAATGTATATTGAAGATTTTTTTGGTCTAATCAATAATATTTTTTAACGGTATTAAGATGGAAGTTAACAATTAGACTTTTTTGTATTAATTTTTTTTTTTTTGATCTTTTAGATAGAAAAAATATATCATGAACTTTTTCGATTGAAAAAATTATTTAAAGAACTTTCTACTATTTTTCCCAAAATATTATGTATAACAATTTTTTTCAATGACTTTTTTATGAAAAAATGCATTTACAAAATTCGTTATAACATATGCTAAGCATGTACAGTTGACATGGTTTTCAACTTCAGCTTCTTCAAACCTCTAGTGGAGTAAGCACCACTTGTAAGAGCTTTATCTTTTGCACTTGCAGGCTCTTATTATCTGTATTTTGGGATTAGTCACCAGACAAGACTAATAGTCTGAATGTTATACAACTTTGCGAGGCTATAGTCCTATGAAAAAAATGGAGATTAATCAAGGTACGAGGACTTGGATACCTAGGCATAAATTTTTTTTAACTTCTTCATAGTTTCAGTTAATTGTAGTTGAACTCAAAGTATAAGAAGGTTAGCTTGAAATTAGGGCTGTAACTTGATCGGGCCGGGCCAGGCCGAACTTGAGTCTTGATCAGGCCCAACCCGCTAATATAAGCCATTGAGCTCGAGCCTGAGCCCAAGAATAACCCGAAGAGTGAATCCGAGCCTGAAAAAAATGCTTAGTATTGAGTTTTTTTCGGGTATCCCAACATTCAGGTTTTTTAAAATTTTTTTCAGGTTCGGTAGGCTTTCGGGCTCGGATTTCGTGCATATTTTAAAGACAAACGGCAAACATTTTCAATGAAAATAGATTTAAAAAGGTCAATATAATTAGATAATAAAATAAATATTACATGTTTGTAATATTAATGGAATGAATAGTCAAGATCATTCACATGTTTGAAATCTAACGATTCATAATAATTGATGTATAAAATATATGGTTTTAAATGGTGGTAATACGAAGTTTAGTTACCTGAAAACCCTGTCCAGGACTGTCCCTGAATTAAATTCGAGTTTGGGTATCATATATTTTTTCCCTAGACCTTAATTTCTCGGGTCAGACTCGAATTTATCTACCCAACTTGTCCCCCTACTTGAAATGGTTTATGGATTGGGTTGGGCTTAGATGACATGGGTTTTAACTTCATAGTGTCACTCCTAAAACTTGGATAAGTATGTTCAGGCTTCTATAATGGCGGCCCAATATTTCATGGGCCGATTTAGATACGAATGAATATGGGCCGGTACAGCACTAGATCCTAGCCACCTCAGCGTACTCAGTTGACATAAATTATGGGTAGCATCAGCGAGGCAAGAATGCACGTGAAAGTCGGTTTAGAATTTATCAACCCCATTTAAACGCAATCTTCAAATCCGCGCTTCTTTTCTCTCTCTAGAGTCTCTCGCTAGTTTTCCTCTCTCCCTCCAATCCGTTCGCTTTCTGCGAACCCTAGACCCCCTCCCTTTTCTATCTCTCAAGGGTTTTTACTTTTTGCTCTTTTTTTTTTTTTGTAGGGTTTTGTTCCATTTTTTGTTGTTATCTCTCGATATTTATCTTGTTGGATTTTGTTAGTTTCTCTCTACGCTTTACTTCCTTTAGATCTCGATCTTTGGTGGTTTCAATGGACTTCGGAGCCGCTCGGAAGAGAGGGAGGCCACAAGGCGCCTTTAATGGCAATGGTGGTTTCAAGAAATCCAAGCAAGGTTCGTTTTCATGTTTTTTTGATTTTTTTTTGGTTTATAATCTAATCTAGGGTTTTCATGTTCTTTGTTCTACTCTTGCTACTGAAGCTGAAAGTGCTCAGCATATATGCGTTGCTACTGAAGTTCGGTCACTCACATATCTTGAGCAGCATTCCAATAGTTGTTTTGAGACATCTATTCTATAGATGTTTTTAATTTTTCTTTAATGTTTCGTATTCTTTTGCTGCTTTATAACTGATTGTGTTTTTAGTAATGGTAAAAAATGGTTTTTTTGTTATGTTATCTCATTGTCTTGTAGCTCCTTTTCTTCTTGCTATTCCCAAGTGTTTTATATATATATTGTGTATCTGACCATTTGCAATTTGTTTGTTTAACTTGCACTGTTTCTGTTCTTTAACCTTACCCAGAATGTTTCAATTAGATATGTTTTTGCCAATCTATGTCAATTAGAGATTAGCTTTCACCAAGGCCCAAAAATTTCCCACTCCTTTTTCATGTTTCCACAATCCAGAGTTTCTCTGCTTGTGTGTGTTTTTTGTTGGGGGGAAGGCAAAGTTAATACATAATTATAATCTGTCTGATTGCCAACAAAAATGAGAAAAAGGAAAGGAAAAGAAATGGGCTGCGTCGGATTTATTGCTTTTTAATTCCACAGAAAACAAAAATTGAGGTTAACACAGCCAATAAATTGAACTGGTTAGATGAAGTATTTTGTTTTCTTGGGAACCAAGTAATTGCTTTATTTCTTTTCCTCCAGTTTCTCAGTGACCAAACGAAGCTTTGATGGAAAAGATAAATAACTCCCCATTTTAGAGTTCTTAATTGGATTTGTTTTCCTTTATTTTGAATATTCTTTAGGCTCCATTTGTTTCATGTGGAAACCTTTTTCAGGGAAGATGTCTTCCAAGAATAAGCGTATTTTGGTTGTACAAAAAAAATGCATTCACACACTAATTGAAGATGCATTATGTATCTTCTCAAAGCTTCACTGCATGAGATATAAATGAAGCTGTAAAAATTTCCCTTGTAATTTTTTCGAGATTCTATTTTCAATGGAAACAAATGAGCCTTAAATGGAATCGGTGGTTTCTAGGGTTTTTTTCTTTTTGGCAGGTGAATTTGGTGGTTTCTAAGTTGTTTCAACTAAATGTATAAATGCTATCTTTTATAAAGCAGAATTTTCTTGTTAGTGATAAAAATGGTAATTTGGCTCTCAGGATTAATAAATTACTGAAAGTTTAACTGAAAAAAATAATTAATGTTCTGCAACAGAAATGGAGTCCTTTTCAACTGGTATAGGAAGCAAATCGAAGCCATGCACAAAGTTTTTCAGGTTCAAATTCTAACTTATCTAAGATAAATATTATAAATGCAATTCTTATCCATTGCTAATGTTTATAAATTTCAAGAAATTATTCTATACAATCAGTTTTTGCAAGTAAAAGAAAATTGATCTGGACTAATGAATTGGTCTTTTTTTTTTTATAAGCGACTAATGAATTGGACATCTAAAGTTGTGATACAGGTCATACTCCATCTTTAATCATCATAACAAGGACAAATGAACAGAAATGGTTGATTCATGAATGTATCGTCGGATTAACCACGTGCTTGGCGAATTGTAATTGAAAAGCCGTTGGGTTGGATACAGAATTTTGCTCCCATATGTTGATTATAACTCTTCATACAATTTTAACAAGTAAAGGCAGTCGGATCTGGACCATTGATACACAGATTATTACCATTTTATCACTCACCGACCAACGTCTCTAGACTATTGAATTGAATTGATTATTTATGAAGTGCAGTTTGGTTTACTACTGGCTGGACTATTACTGTAACTGGGACGCAATTGTGTCAAATGCAAATCTCATCTTGCACGTAATGCTCATTATATTTATTTGTCTTCCTTTCTGTTAATTGGCAATAGAAAGTGTTTTCTCCTTGGGGGTTGTGCCTGTCTTTTAGGGTCTTTGGGCCTGCCAAGTTTTATTCACCAATTCCACTTATTGAAAAAAAAAGGTTACACCAACTTATCCCTCTTTTATTGTGATGGTAGGGTGCTTTTAATGCTTTGAACACCTAAGGTCCTAATAACAACCACTAACATTTGATTTCATGTCATCTTCAAAGTCTTGGTTGATGTTATCAGTTGGCTATCTTCCCATGCTTTTCACGTTTACAACTTTGGTTTGGCCAATTGCAGCAAAATTGTTTCTGGTGCATACAGTGCCATTTAATATTTAAAGTTATTTCAAACATTCTTTTGTGAATATTCCGCCCTTAAAGGCTGGGGCTAAATCTACCCCTTTTTCATGGTTATCCACCTTAAGAAGAGCTTTGTATAAATGCAAGCTTAGAGTATATAAGCAAAAAGTGGGGTGATTTGGTACCACACTGAAATTTTTGTTACATTTAAATAATCAGGTTTTATATAAATAGAAAGTTCTGTAAATTTTCAAATAAAGTTTTAGTATTGTAACTGGTATAATTTCTAATGCTTAATCACATTAGAGTTCCCTGTTTTGAGGTTGGCAGAACTCCTTGGTTATGCTTCTAGCAGTGTGATATTTATTACGTCGAATTGCATTTGTCCACTTGTATATGCCATGTGTTGTGTGGCCGCCATCTGGCTCTGTGGGGTTTGAATACCCACAGGTGTTGGATACATGTGTGGTGTTGTACGTATAGTTTACAATTGTAATTTATATGTTTAAATGCTGTTTCTTTGTAATGATAGAAGGTTTTGTGTAAAGCAAAATTCAGATCTTTCTTTTTTGCTGCTGATAAGGTCTATGGCACAACTGTTAGGTGCAAGTTTGCATATATTGTGTTAGATTTGTCTAAGTACGACGTTTTAGGACATTGAGATGCAACTGAATGATGTGTGCACTCAATCTTAATCTATATGTCCAAGGGCAAAATGATGTGTATACATAACATTGTGTTTGTCATGGGCCTTCCATTTTTTTCTTTCTCAAACATTCATGCTAGAAAGTGTTTTAGGAAGTTATAGTGAAGGTATGCTTGTAGATGTGTGAGACACGTTCCATTCTTTTTCCTTGTATTTGACGTGGGTATGTCACATGCTTTGAGGTATCCATGTAACATAGAAAAAGAACTTGGTCCTTGCAAATTGATTCCTTCCTTTTATTTTTGAAAATTCCTGAATCCTAAATCCTGATTTATTCACCAACATTTCCTTATTTTCTAAAATTATTATAGATTTGGATAATTTTCAAGTTTATTAAGTAGATAGCTAATTGGTTGAGGTGCACCTCGAGTATTGATTGGAAAATATTTAAATATCAATATTTTTTTCCATTGATGTTGACTGTTAAATACTCCAAATGCGAAATTATTGGAGACGATTTTTATTAGTTCTTGACTTGTATATTATAATAGAGGTGATCTTTAGAGTTGTATCAACTTTTTTTCTGGTATAACCCGTGATTTATTCTACGGGACTCTAGATAGTAGTCATTTGATAGAGTTGCAAAACAGTAGTATCAAAGAAGTGTTTGTCGATAATCTTATGGAATTTATTTGGGTGCTATTTTGAAGTGGTCAATGCTGAGGTGTAGATTTAGATGAGAGACATTACCATTGGTCATTATTGACTAGTGAAAGCAATTCTGAGGGCTCTCTAAAGAGATATTTTGGTTAAGTTTTCAAAAAGGGAGTATATTATTAGATGTTTGCTTGTTTGGATTAAATGATTATGCGGTAACTTGTTTTAGAAAAGTTGAGGGCTGATAAGAGCAGAAGAGATGAGTGTAGAGAGGAGGTTGTGAAAATTTCCTATTGTAAGAGAGAGCGTTATCGTTAAATGAAGGGGATAGAAACATCAATTTTTTTATTGATTTGCAACCCCTTATAAGAGAGTTAACCATGTGGGGAAGGTAGTTATATGGGGAAGAGTTAAATGAAGAAAGGGTGGTAAGAAAAGGGATAGTGCAATCTAATGAAAGTTGTACTTCAGTGCTTGTGATGGAGGCCAAAGCTGGATGGTTTGGAGTTTGGTAGTATTGTTGTAGAAGACAAGGAGGGCTTGGAGAGGCACTTTATTGAAGAAGAGGTAATGGAGGCTTTGAAGAACCATGCCTGATGGTATGATGATGGCTTTTTTCCCAACATTGTCGGGACAATGAGTTTTCTTTTGGGTGTGTGTGTGTGATCGAATATTTTTGGGAATTCTTTTGGACGAGGGTTTTTGAGAAGAGCCTTGATGCCTTTGGAACAATTAGCTTAGTGAGGGCCATGTACAAGCGTATAGCTAACTAATAAGGTGGTGGGGGTACATGGGTTTGCCCCCCTTGGGCGCTGTGTATAATACTATACTTTTTAACAACAAAAAAAAGGTGGTGGGGAAAGTTATCTTGGAACCCTGGAACCCTTGTAGAAGTTCGGCAAATTCTGAATGCAGCTCCTATGCAAATGGTTGTTTGGATTCAAGAATTAGAAGTGGGAAACTGGCATACAGTGCAAGTAGGACATAGAATTGGCATATTATGACCATTTTAAGTGGGAGTTCTTGTTTTATTTAATTGAGAGAATGGGTTGGTATGAGGGTGGATTAGGTCTTGTATCTCTGTAATGCGTTTCCTAGTCCTTATAAACTGGTCACCCGAAGGGTTTTTTTGCTAGCTCTTGAGGTTTGAGGCAGAGGGTTCCTTATGCCCATTCCTTTAATTACGGTGATGGAAGCGTTCGATAGTCATTTGGTTGGGTGGGGACGGTGGAACTTGGGAAGTGAAAAGATTTGAGGTAGGTTTGTGTTGAAGGGTGCATATGGAGGTGTCTTATTATTCGAGGATGATATGATTGTTTATTGTGAGGCAAAGGCAGATCAATTCATTTATGCTTCCAAGCAATTTCAGGGTTGAAGGTGAACTTGTTTAATTCATTACGGTAGGCGGGGTGGAAACTATATAGGACTTGGCAGGCATTCTGGTTTATATGTTGGGTGATATTCCATCTACTTAAGACTCCCCTTAGGAACATCAAGTAGGGAGGCATGTACTTGGGATTCAGTGGTGGGAACGTTTTGAAAGGAGGTTGGCAGGTGAAAGAGGAATGATCTTTCTAGCCAGAAGGTTGATTCTTATCAAAAGAACTTTGTCCGGCCTTGCGACTTATTTTATATCTCTTTTCCAATTTTAGTGGCAATGGTGAGTCTTAGAAGCTACTGAGAGACTTTATGTTAGGGCGGTATGGGGAGGAGTTTATGTATAATTTAGTGGACTAGAAGAGTTTTGAGCCAAAACAAATTGAGGGTTTAGGGGTGAAGAATCTAAAAGTGTTCAATAAGGTGTTGTTCGGGAATTTGATGTGGGGATATGTAGTGGAAGTAGGTAGTTTATTGAGGGTGGTGGAAGAGAAGTATGCGAATGATTAGGGGGATTGGTGTTCTAAAGAGGTAAGAGTATCTCATGGGGTGAGGTTATGGAAAAATGTTAGGAAGGGAAGCGAGGGTTTTTTTTATTAGCTTCCAAGTTGGAAGCAGTTATAATTTGAAATTTTGACTGGATAGGTGGTGTGGGGAGAATTTTCCAGTTTAGGATTTGTGGAGCATTGCAGTTGACAAGGAAGTAGCAGTGGAAGACTATTTGGTGAGATCGATAGTGGAGTGGTATGAGATGATCATTTTATTAGAGCAGTATAGGATTGGCAGGTGGAGATGTTGTCTTTCTTCAACGTTTTGTTTGGGCAAAAGATTGCTAGTGGGGCGCAGGATGAGATGAGGTGGACGAGCAATGAGAGAGGATCTTTTTATGTAAGATTCTTATACATTAAGTTACAGGGGGGATTAGGCATCGTTTTTTCTTTTTTTTTTTTTTGTTGTTGTTGCAAGCAGTATGGTCCTTGAAGGTTTTCTCTAAGGTAGCTTTCTTTGCTTGGATAGCAATCTCAAGAAGATTCTGATGATTGAATCGCTACATGTGCAAATGTGAGGAGGAAATAGTCAATCATCTTTTGGTGCTTTGCAAGATGGATAGGGAGTTGTGGAGGCTTTTGTTTTCTTTTTTGGGGTTCGGTCAAGCAGCAGATGCTAGGCAGTTGTGGGGGAAGAAAGGGGGTCTAGGCGGGGAGGTGGCTTGAAAAGTGACATCTCTATACCTTTGGTGGTGTATAGAAAGGACTAGAACATTTGTTGAAGGGTGGAATCCCCTTTGTGGATGCCGAAGCTAAAATTGTTTAGCTCTCTCGCCCCTTCTCTCCCTCATTAAATGGAGCATTCTTGCGTCTACAAATTCATTTGTAGAGTTCTTAGGTGATCTTTGTATAATTAATTCTCTTTTGTATACTTTATGTGTACATGGATGCACCATCCTTTCGGTGTCACACCCCCCCTCCCAGAAAAAAAGAAAAAGCGGAAAAAAATATAATCATTCTTTTTTTTTTTCATTCCGTTTATGTTAGTGGTTCCCCGTAAGGTATTGCATTAGTGGTGAATTGAAGTGAGCATATTTTGGGAGACATAATGTGGTTACGCCTGGTTGTTTATAACATACTTCTCATCAACAAGATTTAGAGTATTGACTAGAGATGCTTTACAATCAATTGATTTTATTTTATGTGGCTTTTGTAAAATTAGGACTAGAAACAAACCAATAGTTGAGTTCAGTGGTCAAGGAATACACTAAGGTGATATATTTCGTTATCTTTGATTTATATGGGGATAGAGAAAAAACAATTTTTTCATATATCTTGGTTGGACGTATGTAGTAAATAAGTGCTTATGATGTATTCATAAATTGTAAGGACTTTATTTATTTCTTTAATAAGTGTGAGTTTTAAGGACATCATAGGATTTTAGGATTGTCATGCTTTACAAAGTACGAATTGTAATTTTCTACAAAAGAGTCATGGTTGGAATCAGGACGTTGGGAAATATTATAGGCAAGCCTGATAGGACAGAAAATAATTATCAGAAAATGGAAACACCAGAAAATAGTTATCAGAAAACAGAGAATACTTCTGTTCTAGAATATTAAATATAGTGATCCGAAAAATTTCTTCTTACTTCTTTCTTAATTTTTCTTTTAACAAAAAAGAGAGGAAATGATCAACTCAGATCAATATATCAGCTTAAATAAGTATGCTTTTACATGTTCCATCTATCTCATCTACATAAACCTACCACATATAGAGTATGTAGCGTATTGTGTTACCGTCCTAGTTCCGAATACCATAATGATCCACATTTCAGGTAACATTGAGATAGTATATAAAAGAATGATTTTTTATGACAAGATAACAACTAGATCCAACTTAGGACTGATAAGAGAGAGTGGGCTCCAGTGCTTTTGTCATGTGTAATAAAAAATTAATTTCTGACCATTGTTAGTAGTGATGTGGGTCAAATTGAATCCTCTTTAAAAAAAAAAGGAAGGCCTTGGTTGATTATGTGAAAAATTTGATTAAGGAGTGATGTAATAGTTGTGGCCTTTGGATAAAGCATTATGGCCAAAAAAAAAAATGATTCATTTCGTTGACATTCAAATGCTAAGGTTTGATGATGAGTAGGAAAATTCTGACTTCCGTTGTTTTTTTTTTAAATTAATGTCATAGTGTACTTGTAAAAAAAATATGTTATAATGTATAGATGTATGATTCTGAAACGTTATTTCTTTGATGCAATTATTCTTAGTATTATTGGATGTTTCACGTGATTGGACTTGACCAGGTGCTTAATTCAAGATGCATTTACTAAAATCCTACATGTTTTAGATGATTTTCTTGCTTATGGGATTTTCCTAGTAATGGTATCACACTTGTAACTTTTATTAATTAAATAGTACCACATTGTTGCACTCGGATAATTGCATCTGTTACAGTACACTACACGTGTGATATCACTAGAGGAATATAACCTGTAATTGTTCTTACTTGATTAGATTGGGATTGGTACTTAACGAGGGATGCTGTACTTGAATGACATCATTTGTCACAGGCCTTATGATTGGTAGTGTGCAAAGGTTTTGAGATTTAGCTGGTAGTATTTTATTTCCTTTTCTTGCGGCACAGCTTGGGTTTTTTAGTTTTAGTTTTATTTTTTTCTTAGCATTTGTATTTATTTACTTATTCTTTTTTAGGCGGTGGGTTTGGTGGTTCATAGTTACAACAACTCACTTCCCCTCCCCCCCCCCCCCCCTTTGCTAGCGAATTGTGAATTGGGATCGCATAATCCAAAATATGGATCATTAGCAAATTGGAACGCAAGATTTAGCGTTCCAATCTAAAATATCAAAAGCCCCCCAAAAAATCATACAACATAGAAGCAAACACATCATTGAAAATTTATTTTATAATGGCTTGGATTCATTGAAATTTTTATGAGTGTGTTTATATACATATGAATATTATTACAAATACAATTACAAAGTGACACTCTAAATAAGGGTATTTTGTTTCGACAAAGCAATTTGAAGAAATCTACCTTTGACTTACTACGTTCTATAACAAGTGACGATTATGTTCCCAAACCCGTTCCACGTACCATGACAATCCACATTCTAGGTAACATTGGGTTTGTATGGGAGTACTCCCAAAGTCAGGAGACTCTGTCATGAGTTGATTTCTCACAAAAATAACCCCCTCAGTTTTATCAGTTGTGACATATGAGTGCACATTGGGCGGGCCAACCTGATGTTTGTGGTTTGATTTGGTTCGGTATTCTAGTCAATCTGTTTGGTCTGGGTTGCAAAGTTTGAAGAGCTGACCTTTTGTCAGTTTGTCTTGGTCAGGTAATCCATGTATCCAAACCAACTAGAGAACTGACACCAGCCACAGGTATATATAAATACATTGTTGATTATTAATAAAAAAAAAGAACTTCGCAAAATCTCCCTAGGTCTTGCTCTTAAGTCAATGTCCATGTTTTGGTTTGGTCCAATTCTCCTTGTTTAGAATCTGAATAACTGACCTTGGGTTGTTTCGGTTTTGGGCTGGGCAATTTGTTCACCTGACCCAGGGTTTGCTCAAAATTACCTAGGAATTGACCCCACCCATGTGCTAAGAACCTATTAACTTAATCAAAATACTTTACACAGCTCCCCAGCTGTGTTCCTTGCACTACTGCTGCACATTAAGGGTTCTCCAGAAAGGCATGTCGTGGATCTGTATATTCCGTCTCTGTTTCACATGCCACCAGTGATCCACGAAATAGAATCCAAAAACAAAATGATAGGTTGCTCACCAATGTTTAGGATAGATCACTTAAGAGCGCCCCCCCCCCCCCCCCCCCCCTACCAAAAAAAAAAAGAGAATGCTTTTGAAGAAGCCTGTAGAGTTTGCAAAGGGGTTATTACCAAAATTGCATTTTACATCTGTGGTAGCCCTATGAAATGTGATCCCAATGCAATACTTGGTGCATCTCTGCTCTTCTAGGTTCGTTGCAAGGAAAATGAAATCAAGATCTGCTTTATTTGCATGAACTCAGATGCTTAGTAGAGTGGAAAAAGTAAATAAATAAATGAACTTATCCAATGGGTACTAGGGAAAAACATTCTCTTCAATGTTAGATACCCCAAGTACTTGAATGAACTCATTAACCCATTGGTCTTGCACTGTAGGCATGCAAAACTGTGGGCCATGGTATCCCTTATATGATCACTGCTTATTAGCCCATATAGAAGATGTTATCAGTGTTAAAAAAATAAAAAAAACTCTTTAAAAATGTTTAAAAAGTAAGTTGAACTTGTAAATAGAGAACCAAACTGAACTAATATGAGTTTCTTGGTTTGGTTTGATTTGGTACACTAGCCTTCAGGTTTGGTTTTTGGGTTGTAATTTAGAAAACAACAATGTGGTTTAATTCTAGCTTTAGCACTACTTATAAAAAAAAGTATAGGTTTAGCACTAACCATAACCACATCAACCCTAAACGTCATCTAGTGGTCATATGGTAGGTTGCATGTCCATTAAGAATTCACTAACCTTTTTAAGTTCTTTAGCCATCAAAGGCTTTCCATATAGTCAATGATTTGGAGAAGATTATGGCCTCATTGGTGCTTTTGTTCAGCAATATGTCACACACCCTCGTGTTAAGATCCTACAAAACCCTTGATCAAGAATTTTGATTCTTTTTGTGCTAGGTCAATATTTCTTTTTCTTCTTTACTTCTTTTGTAGTCTTATAAAGTGATCCACAACAATTCGATGATTTGTTTGATAGTGGAGCTAATATGCTTTGCTGGATCGTAATAAGAAATGATGCGATGAATTGGTTATCTAGTTTGTGCAATGAGGAGACTACCTAGCTGATCAAGTGACCATATGAAAAAATAGAAGAACTAAAAATAATATCTCGACATCCATGTTTTTCTTGAGATAGTTCTAATCTTTTGATTGGAAATCCATTATTTTGATCTCTTTAAATTTAGAGTTAGAATCTTGCCAATATTGAGATAGGATAGAGAAGATAATCTTGCCAACATCGATCACTTCAATCACATCGAATCTGCCCTTAATTTCATATGATGCCTTTATGCTCTTTCGAACTTCATTTCATCATCCAGACTTGTTCTGATATCCCTTACCACTAATATATAAATTGTTTTTCCTGTTTTCATTCTAATTAGATGGACTTTTAGGTTAGAAAAGGTGGAAGTCGATTCCCTTCTGAAGAATTGGTTATTGCTGGAGGAAATTTTGTGGGAAATCTTTTACTCCCTGGAAAATTGTCTGTTTTTTTGTTTTATTCTATCTTGAGGTTGTATCTTCTTTTCCCTTCAACATGGAGATTCATTGCTTTTTATTTCTTGTTTTCTCCACAATCTACACTGTTGGATTCGCTCCAAAAATAAAGCCCATCCTATTCTAAGATACCTTAAGTACCACTAACAAACTTTTTGAAGTAAATAGAAACATCATGCAGCTCGATTATATTTAATATAATTAATCATCACTTGTGAAAACAAAATGCTCAGCGTTAGTACCTTAACCTATTTTAACAAGTGATCATCTTAAGGCCATCACTACCATACCACGTTTTAGAGTTTGGGGTGTTTCACATTCTCATTCCATCACTACCATGCAGTTCTGAGACTACAGGACACATAATTTATATTGAGGAACTTAACCTATGAGAGGTAGTGTTTGCTTGGATACTGTAGATTGTTCTTATCCTAGTTCATTTAGAGCCCCATGTTAATTGTGAAACAACATTATCCTTATTTTTTTTAAAGAAAAGAACTTGGAAAAAAATGTTACTGTTGGGTTTGGTGGTTTAAACAATGTGACGGGACACCCAAATAAATTTCCATCACTAGTTACAATTTTATTGCTTTGGCTTTGTTCTTGTTATTGATAACCTAAGAAGCACAAATACAGACAGATACATACAACATGACACGGCACAACACAGACATGTTATTTCTCAAAAAAATAAGATACGAACATGTTGAATATATATAAATTTTTTTATATTTTTTATGATCATATATTAAAAATCTAACATTATTTTAATTAAAATTGACATCAAAATACACAAATCATAAAAATATTATCAAGATATTAAAATAAAAAACTATTAAATAAAAATAAAAATTTTCTTTGGAACATGTTATTTCTAACATTAATCCCACAATAGGTCTAAAGTCCTTTAAATCTCACGTCCTTTCTTTGGGATTAATGCTATAAAGGAAACATTTAAATTCTTCTCGAATTTGCTAGTCTCGTACCTGCCCAAAAAGTGCCATCACATCACTCCTTAGCAGCTCCCAACAATGTCGATAAAATGCCATTGTGTAGCCATCTAGGACTTGGAGCTTTGTCCCATCACAGGACTCTAAAGCCCACCACACCCCTTCCTCCTCAAAGGTTTCTCCAAATCGGGAGCCTTTTCCTTGCTAATAGAATTAAACATCATTTGCTCCAAATCAGGTCTCCATTCATGAGTTTTGCTATACAACTTCCCATAGAACTCCATTTTACCTTCCCTAGTGCATTCCTCACGAACCATCACCCTATCTTTCATTCAGATGGTGTCTATGAAGTACAAACACTTTATTTGGCTCACGTATCTGTGTCATACACTTGTCAGGACACATGCACATTATGGACACGATTCTGAATGAAGGACACGTTTTGGACTCTTTTTGTTTTTTGTTTTTTCCCTTTTTTTCTCTGTTTTCTTTTCTAGTTTTTTTTTTTTTTGGTTATATATATACATATTAATGTTCGATGTAGTAATTAATGAATTTGTTTTGGAATTTAGATATTGGATGTTGATGATTAATGAAGTTTTTGAATTTTTATGTTATTTTAATATGTTATTAATATTGTTTTGATTTGCATGTTTTTTATGCCAATTTTGATTAAGATAACGTTATGTTTTTATTACATGGTCATTTACAAAATATAAACTTAATGTGTCCCTGATGTATTTATGTCCTACTTTATTGAAAAATGTCGTATATGCATGTCCGTGTTGTGTTGTATCGTGTCGTGTCGTGTCGTGTCGTGTCTGTGCTTCTTAGGATGGTGCTGATGATGCTTTTCCTACCAAGTTCTAGCTTGGTTTTCCTCCACCTCCCCACATGGGGGGTTGAGAGTTCAAGTTTCCTTAAGGGGCAAAGTGAGTGCGTGTGAGAGATTGACCTATAAAAAAAGTTATTTTTTCTTCTGCGAGAGCTAGCAACTTGGTTGAAAATTTTGTTGTTTTTATCCCCTTCCTGTAGCCATAGAGCTATTTACTTTGATGCTAGGAGATCTCTACTGCCTTCAAAACTTCACCAAGCTCCCCTTTCAATCCTTATCTTCTATCTTTTTCCTCTGTTAGGCCAGTGTGCTGTTCTTTGGTGTCCCACTGTCCAACATTGTGGCGTGGTTTCTAGTATAGAATTAATATTAACAGAAAATGCAGTAGGGGTTTCTTGTCCTCCCTTTTATTTTTTGGTTACATTAATTTCTTTTCATGGTAGGTAAATTTAATGTGTTAACTAAAGACTTGGAATGCATGGTGATTTCATGTGAAGGATTTAGTTATCATAATGAATATGTGCATCTTCATTGTTCGTTAAAATTTGTTTTGAACAAATTCTCTGTTGAAATCAGATTCCTGCACTTGCCCATATTGTATCGTGCTGGCTTTCGCTCTGTAAAGCATAGCCTGGTGATATCACTTACCATCTGATCTCTCTCCTCCTGCGGTTAGAGTGCTTAACCATGTTCCTGTGTGTTATGTGTTACTTTTTTTATCAGGGAAAGTTGGTCGTGTTTTTTAGTGGGGAAAAGGCATTTGTGTTTGTTGGTTAAAAGTTAGATGGTAACATGTGCTCCTTTGAATGTGGTGGGTGAAATAATAATTTGTGGTCACTGGCCCATTCCCCAAAGTGGATGTAGAGACGTAGGAGTTTTGAAGGACTAGATGGTGAACTATTTCTGTTGTAAGAAGTGCTTTAATTAATTAACCCCTTGATTCATGTCCATGATTATTGAATCTTTTCATTGTTTTCTGACATGCTAATTTAATATACATCCTAGTAGTATTAGTTTGGAGAAGTTGTAATATATTACACGTATAGTATGTAAAAGAAGTCATTATTAAATCCTTGATTGAGGTTTAAAAAAAAAATACACACATTGCAGCCCGTTAATGTAGGGTTGTTCTTCAAACAATTTATTTGGCAGAGGCTTGTTCTTCAAACAATTTGTTAGGCAAGTGCTCAGTTTTTACTTTCTGACAAGATTTTCTCTACCTTGTGCTAAATGAATACTGTTGAGTTAGAAAGCTTTTTTATGTTCTTTTTTATTTTAAGAATATTTTCAACCTAAATTTGTTGTTTATGGGGGTGTTGAGAAATTAACTTGAAGGAAACAAAATTGTCACATAAGATTAGTGTTTGTTTATCTTAGTTTCTATGTTGGTTGATTTTATTTGGCTTTGTGTTCTGCATAAGGTTTTGAACCTCTCATTATCCTCTCCTGCCATTGTATATGATGTTATTGTAGCATTTCAATTAGTATGGGCTGATATCGGCAGTACTTTTATTCTATTTCTTTCATGTTTGGACCTGATGCATTTATTTTGAATTGGTATGCAGCACATCTGGGTGCCCATTTGGTGAGGGATGCCATTTCTTGCATTATGTACCTGGTGGTGTCAAAGCTGTGAATCAGATGCTTGGCAGCAACCCTGCTCTTCCACCATCTGCCAGAAATCCGGTGGCGCCACCATCCTTTCCGGATGGTTCATCTCCACCGTCTGTCAAAACTCGTTTGTGTAACAAATACAATACAGCCGAAGGCTGCAAATTTGGTGACAAATGCCATTTTGCCCACGGTGAGTGGGAGCTTGGCAAGCCAACAGTTCCATCTCATGAAGATCCTCGTGCCATGGGACAAATGGGAGGCAGGTTGGGTCGCCGGATGGAGCCACCATCACCAGGCCTTGCAGCTGCTGCAAGCTTTGGGGCCTCTGCCACAGCAAAGATCAGTGTTGACGCTTCACTTGCTGGAGCAATCATTGGAAAAGGTGGTGTGAACTCGAAGCAAATCTGTCGCCTGACTGGAGCCAAGCTTTCCATAAGAGAGCATGAGTCAGATCCTAACCAGAGGAATATTGAGCTAGAGGGTACATTTGATCAGATCAAGCAAGCCAGTGCAATGGTTCGTGAGCTTATTATGAACGTTGGTTCAGGCACTGGACCTCCTCCTATGAAGAACCCTGCAATGCCAGGCTCTGCTCCTGCAAACAACTTCAAGACAAAACTTTGTGAGAATTTTGCCAAAGGATCATGTACCTTTGGGGAACGGTGCCACTTTGCACATGGTGCAGATGAGATGCGCAAAGCAGGAATGTGAACACACGTTTTGTGCCTCTTTCTTTGTTGTTCTTTTTCGTTGTTAGGACATACCTTTGTGGTTTTTTAGTTGGTTGGTTGTTTTGGGACCAAAGGATAGACACGATTGCAGTATCAACTAGGTTTTGACATTTTGGGACTTGAATGTTCTTTGGTTTAATTGGTTCACTTAATTTCAGTTTGGTGAAATTTTTAGTGGGAGTTCTCTTTTGGACTTTTGAGTTCTCTCTCTGAAGGCTGCATCTTGGGGGTTACCTAAGAATGACAATTTATCTTGTCCCGTTCCTAATGGTACGGGTTTGGTGGTGGAGGGTTAAACGGGGATGGGGGTGGATTTGTAGTGGAGTACCATAACCCGTCACAGGTCGGGGGTGCGGTTGCGGAAGGGTCACCCCACCCCACCCTGCCCCGTTTATGTATTCAGTTGACTAAAATGCTCCTTATAATTTATATAATCTCAAGACACTGCCATATAAATTCTCACGTCTTGAGATTAGGGTTCCTTTACACTCACCTCACGCACATGAACAGTGGTTGGGCTGCCCTGTGCAGCTTCTGGCTGCGCCTCAACTCTCCGGTAGCATCCTCCTCTCCGATCATTTTCATCTCTGGCCACTAAGGTTTTAATCGAACCTTCGTGGACTGCGCCTCAAAGACCACTATGATTGATGGTGTTCATCCTTTAGATCATCTTCATCTCCTTCATGGTTAGTATTCCTCTCCCTTTAAGAAGATTTGATGTTGATATATTCAATTTTTTGTGGGTTTTGTATATTAATCTATACACACATCTGCAAAATTGGGGTTTTGTTTTTAGTTTTCAATTGGCCTTTTTTTTTTTTTTAACTTGATGCTATCTCGGTTTCTATAATTGCTTTGAAATGATACTACCCATCGTTTCTAGCGCTCCGTCCCCCTTGTGATCTGTGTATTTATATTCACACACGTTGATATGTAATGGATTTCTTTTTTGAGATATATAGATATGTGATTTGTGTTTGTAATTTGTGATGGGTTTGTTATATATGATTTTTTATGTGTTTGTGATTATACATATATACACACAATACACTTGAGATATTTTTGATTTTCTTTACATAAAGGGAACTGCCGATACGCTATAAGTACACGGGGGTGGGGGTTGGGGGTTCCCATCCTATGGATCAAACCTCAACAAATTGATTTGGCATGGGTAATCTATGCGTCTATTGCAATGGCTAAATTGATCCTCCTAGACGATGAACTTCAATAGTTTTCACATCTAGAGGTGATGAACCCACCGACATCAACAACTCTAGTGCAGACACCAACGAGATAGTCTAGAGGCGACAATTCTCCTAGACGGTGAACCCAACGAGATCAGCCTCGAGGTGGGTCCTGAAGGACAAATTCAATGTCGTATTTGTCTCAGAGGCAATGGTTTTGGGTTTCTCCAACTCTAGTGCAGAACCATATCCTAACTCCAGTGAACGAAGGTAGATCGCAAGGGAAAGAAGAGAGATCGAGATATAGACGATGGGAGAGAGGGGCAATTTAGTCAGACTTTTCATGTTACAATATTTT
The DNA here is from genome assembly GCA_008638375.1 of Nyssa sinensis. Taxonomy (NCBI): domain Eukaryota; kingdom Viridiplantae; phylum Streptophyta; class Magnoliopsida; order Cornales; family Nyssaceae; genus Nyssa; species Nyssa sinensis. Next base: position 18,042,841 of record CM018031.1, read on the forward strand.
ATGTTAGACCTTAACTTGTAGACACTTACTCTAAGGGACCTAACAGGTCCAGGTAATAATCCTAAGGGGGGTGGCCAAGTGGTAGCTGGCCACAAGATAGATGGGAGTACTCCTCATTGGTCTTGGATTCGATACTCCATAGACTCAAAAACTTTTCTTGGGGCCACCCCAGGGTCTTACACCAAAAATGTCCACTTTACTTGGCGCATGTAGTGGGGGTATGCACCGCCCTGTGGGACTAGTCGGTCAACCTAACACTCTGCACAGGGATTAGATACCCATAGTTATCAAAAAAAAAAAAAAAGGTCCATGTAATAAACATGTTTTCTTGCCTCCTGCCCATGCTCCTCAGTGTCTATAAGGAGGAAATTTAGGTGGTATTGGATTTGGAAGATGCAAATTTGTTAGATTGCTTGAGTTCTGAACATTTAAATTACGTTGAGTTTATTAACTAAGTAATGTTTGGTAACACTTTTTTGAAGTATTTTTCTTTTGGTTAAATAAGCAAAAAATAATTTGGTTTTCGGGTTCCTTGCCCTCTCGAAGTGGTATTCAATAAGAGCAAATGAAATTAGGGTACATAGACTAGATAGAGAGATTCTAATCCAACAACAGTGAGATAGTCAATCCTAAACTTTCTTTTTTGCAAATGCATTTTCGTATCTCTGGAAAAACAAAAATTAATATAGAAGCAATTTTAAGATTTTTTTGGTGAAACTGCCAAAATTATTTTAGGATAATTTGTGATAGGTCCCTTGTAATAACCAAGTCTAATAGAAAATCCAACCTTAATCAATTTAACATCTCAAGTCCAACTATAGTCAATCAGGAAAGTTTGGAGAAAAAACACTGAATATGAATTGAGGGGTATATTAGTCGCATAATAGACTAATTATCAACTTCTTATTGAACTATTGACTGAATCCCCCTTATATTTTCCAAAATGAGATGCAAATGTTACCCCTACCAAGCCTTTAAAGGAATTGGTTGAGACACACTTACATGATTTTCTCTTTATTTTAATTGATGAACTTCATAAAAAAAATGTTTCAAAGTTGTGTAGAGAATTGCCTTTGAATTCTCTCACAGCAAAACACTCTCCCAAGACCCAACAAGAAGGAATTCTTTCTCTATTTTGCTCAAGTTTTAAAACCAAATTGAGGCTTAGAAAATTCCTTTTTTTTTTTACAAGACAATCCCAACAACAAAAACAACAGTAAGTAAACGACATGGCCACTCCTTTTGTGGTTCATGATTCTCTGGTTGCGTTACAACAACAAGACCCTACAACTGCTAAAGCTCATATCCTTTGAATGCTAATTGAACTCCACTCGGACAATATCAAACTTAGTAAAACCCTACAAGATCAAGAGCAGCTCTTGAATGAACTTATTTATTTCAAGTAGGGCATCTTAGCTAAAGCTTATTTCTTAAGCACCTCAAACCATGAACCCTCAAATGAGAATCTAGGAGGCCTTAGTGAATTGGAAGAATGTGAGTTCACGGTTGTTAGCATGGTGTTATGTGACAACTGATGCTTTACCTTGGAGGGAGACAACTCGATGCTAGATGATAGCTCTTTACGACCAAAAAACATCTTTGGAAGGCCCATAGCCCAACCAACATTCCTAGGCCCAATACTAGCCTCTCCACGTCCAACCTAACCTCTTAAATAACCTAGGTTTGGCCCTCCCTCCATCTCTTGATGCTTCCTACCCACAACTAAAATCATCTCCCACACTAGATGGAGGAGCAATGACAACCAAAGCCATGTAAGAAATTATTCGATGCCACTCAACTTAAGGAAAATGAATTAAGCTAAAATTTATTCATACCATTGAAATTGAGGGTGAGAAAAGAGTCATCTACTATGAACATGAAGTTGAGGATGACCTTTATAGATGGGAATACACTTTGGTGGGCTATGTTCTTGGGTCAAAACCTTCTTTCAAAGCTATACTAGCTTATGTAATGAGACAATGAAGGATATATGACACATTCAACTCCATCTTCTCATATTAGGTGTCTTTCTCTTCGACTTTGAACATGAGGAATCCAAGCCGAAGATAATAGAAGAGGGACTATAGTGTTTTGATAGTAAGTCATTGATCTTGAAACCTTGGACCCTAGACACGAACCTTAAAAAAGAGGGTGTTGGTAAAACCCCCATTTGGATAAGACTTCCAAATTTGAAGCTACTACTATGGAATGACACTCTTATCATTTTGATTGCAAGCTCGCTAGGCACTCTCCTACTCACAGACAAACTAACTACCATAAAGGAAAGGCTCTCCTATGCTCGAATTTATGTGGAGATAGACATGAACCATGATTTTTCCTTAAAATTCCACATCCATGGCCTTAAAAGAGACATCACATGGAAATTTATTGAATATGAATGACTTCTAAGAAGTTCAACAAAAACTACCAAACAAGTTTGGGCTCTTAAACTAATTGACACCACAAATTCCACTAACACAACCCTTACACCTTGTGACACCATCCCCACTACCTCCAGTGCAGTTCAAAATCATAATTCCTTAGATGTACCTACTCCTTAAATCATGCTCATGCTATTCACCCCCCAAACCCTGCACCTATTATTAGGACCAAGGGGTTCGATATTATAATTGGCTAATCTGGTTTTGATAAAATATGCTTTGATTGTAATCATTGCATTAGTCCTATGCTTAGAGTATCTTAATGTCCGTTATACTCCAAGACGGTTCAAGCTTCATTATCATGATCGTCTATCAGTTGCCTTGGTTCTTGAAGAGTAAATTGGGTAATTCAGACTTTTGTCTTGATTTGGATCTCACATACTTACACATTGCATGCATTGTATATAGTAGACATCGTATCATCATGTGTAGTTGCTTTTGTGATTGTGAATCAATTTTTCAAAAATTGCATATTTCAAAACACTTTGGGAAATTGAATTCACAAGACAAGCAGAAAATGAACAACTCTTTGTTGCTTGTCCGAACGAACCATTGGCTCATTTGAACGAACAACATAATGTTCATTTTTGCTCATTCTTACTCGTTTGCTAGGACTGCATCAAACGAAGAGCTGTAACGTCCATATTTTATTCGTTTATGTTTGTTCCTTGCTCGTTCGAATGATCAATATTTCGTTCGAATGAATAGTAAGCGAAAAACATAATTTTTTTTTTTTTGTTTTCAAGCTTATTTTGAGATCCGATCTCATAGATATAAAATGAAGAAAATTCAGTTTCTATATAGTGGGAATAGAGTTAGAGAGAGTTCAAATTGTGAGAGCTACACACTTGAGAGATCTAAGAGTTTTCATGAGTGAACAATCATACTTATATATCATCCATATCTCTACTCTAATCATTCATTGATTTAGATCAAATCACATGATCCATGTCAATTCACCATTAAAAGTTTGGAGTTCAACATTGAGGATTCATTGTTGAGCGATCAGTAGATACTGAGGTTGTAAGGACTTGTAATTATGAAGTGGCCCGACCGAAGGATTCTGAGACCGTAAGGAGCGTCCGGTTGTATAAAGATTCTGACTATGACAAGCTTGTGGATTCAAGGGGAGATTGAAGATGTGAATGGGTAGAATGGAGTTTGAGGTACAAAGTCCGGTTTGTATTTGTATTGTAATTTGATCTCAATCATAGTGGAACTCTTCCCCGAGCATGGCCGACTCTAGAGTTTTCCATTGCGGATAGTTTTTCATGGTGCTTTCTTCGTCATCACTTCAGTTTTCAATTTCTCTTACTCTTTATGCTTTACAATTTTCAATTTACTTGAATTAATTGCTTCCGCCATATAGAGATTTTGGTTTTCATGAATTATGGAATTTGATCTTCAATTGATTAATTGAAAACCTTAATTGTGAAATTGGAATAACTAATTGAATTGTGGAATTGGCAATTGATCACATAGTTTAATTTCAATTTGAATTGTGAAATTGATACTTAAATTGAACTAGAGCATCATTTAGGCTTATGTTGAATGGTATGTCTTGACAAACACTACTCGATTACTAGATTAAATGACTTGTGACTTTTGATTGAATTGTACACTATTGTTGAATATTGATTGAATTTACAATTCATATACTTTTGCCATTAGTAGTTGTTAATGTTGTGGTTGAAAAATTGAAAGAATCAAAAAAGTTATACATACCTATTCAACCCCCTTTCTAGGTTAGTTTCTCACCACGGGACCAACCAACACCTATTTCTCATATTCAAAACTTTGCACCCACAGTCCCTCAAACTAATTTCTTAAATCTACCCAGACTATCCAAAACCATAACACATAAGCCAATACCAAAAATTCTTTAGAAGGCTCGACATACCTTGGGGAACAAGAGTTCCAAGGCTTTGAACTTACCTTGAACCCCATCCACAATAGCAATCTCAAAAAGGGTAGGTAGGAGTGGCAAGCAAAAGCAAAAACTGAAAGGGAAGTCTCACTTAAATCTAGACAAGGTTGGGGTGCGTCCATTCCCCAACTCATCATGATTAAATAACCCCATGGAATATAGGGGGGCTAAATGACCTTACCTACACAAAAGAAGCCAAAGACTTCATGAACAACCATAAATTAACCATTCTTAACTTAGTAGAATCAAAGGTTAGAAGCTGTAATATTGATTCTATTTTCAAGAACTGCTGTAGTCATTAGGCAGCTAGTTCACAATGGTACTAGTCCTAGCGTTAGCAAAATATGGGTTTGCTAGAACCCTTCCATCATTAAAGTTGATGTTGTTGCCCTCCATGATCGATCAAGCTATTACTTTCCATATACAACTTCTTCACACCACCCTTTCCTTCTTTGGTACCTTTGTTTATGGTTCAAACAATTAGTCTTGTAAGAAAAGACTATGGAGCCATTCATACACCATCTCAAATCTTATTCACAAACCCCAATGGTTGTTAATAGGTGATTTCAATGTAGTTATTTCTGAAAGTGAAAAGAATGGTGGGAGAAGAATTGATGTTGGAGCCTCTATGGACTTGAATAAATGTATTTACAAATTGGGTGTATAGGATCTAAATGCTAGAGGTTTCTGGTTTACTTGGTATAACAAAAGGGGGGGGGGGGGAGGAAGGGTGCGCCTGTATTTAATGTAAGCTGGATAGAATAATGGTCAACCATGAATGACATCAAAATTTTTCAAATAGTAAGAATCTTTTTAGCTCTCTAGGACTTTTAGATCATTGTCTTGCTAATTGCACCATAGTAGATCCCCAACCAAAAAAGAATAAACCATTCAGATTCTTTAATTTATAGTTTAATCAAAAATATTTTCCCACCCTTCTGAACCAATCTTGGCATGAAGAAGCCCCATGAAACTCCATGTAGATGCTCAGTCAAAATCTGAGAAGGCTCATGCTCATTCTGAAAGACCTCAACAAACACTTCAATTGATTTCAAGCAGATTTGAGGATGCCAAAACCAAACTAGAACACTTCTAAGCTCTTTTCCTCCAAAACCTCACTAATGAAATGCTTATTGCCTAGGAAAAATCTGTCCTTTAACCTATGCCAGTCTCAGTCATGCAAAAGAGAGTTTTTGTTTTCCAGACATATGTTTAGAATAAAGTGGCTTAAACTTGGTGATCATAACACCAGTTTTTCTTCACATAAAGTAAATGGAAATAGAAATAGAGCAAAAATGCTCAGTATATGTGATGAAAGAAACATCAAGCTATAGGACCCAAAAGTAGTTAAGAGAGGTTGTAGGCTTTTTTTAGAGCCTCATAGGCACCAACCACCTCACATTATTGATATTCCCAAACTTTAAAATTGTAAAAAGATCAAGCTTACCCTTCAATAATAGTTTGATCTGATAAGGCCTATAAATCTAGAAGAGAATAAGCAAGTTATCTTTGAAATGAATGGGTACAAATCCCTAGGCTGGATGGGTACAACTCTACTTCTTTTTCTAGCACAATTGGGACCTTTTTGGATAACACATTATAGAGGCAAACTTTTTCATCTTTAGAACAGGTAACATGCCCTCTAATTGAAATTTAGTAGCAATTAACCTTGTTCTAAAATCCTTAAATCCTAGTAGAATAACATATTTTTGTCCCATTTCAAGTTGTAAGTCCTTATACAAGTGCATATCCAAGATCATAGAAAACCGTATCAAGCCAACTCTTCCTTTCTTAATCAGCCAAAATCAAACAACTTTCATCAAAGGCGGGAGTATTAGTGACAACATCTTGCTTATGCAAGAGCTTATTAGGTACATAGGCCCGCCGAAATATGCTATTAAAGTAGACTTAATGAAAGCCTTTGACACCATTAATTAGGACTTAATGAAAGCCGTTTTTATCTGTTATGGCTTCCTAAATCACATTCTCACTTGGATACAAGCCAACCTCACCACAAAAAAAAATTTCATCTATTTATATTGATGAAGCTAAAAGTCTTAGACAAAGAGGCCCCCTCTCCTTACCACTTTTTTATGGAAATGGAAGCTTTCTTTTCCCTTCTTGCTTCCAACATTTAGTCCAATCCGTTCCACTACCACTCAAAATGTTCTAACCTTGACCTTACCCATGACTCGTTTGTTGATGACCTTTTCCTTATTGCCTCAATAGATGAAGACTCCATCTTCTTATTTCATAAAACTCTTTTAGAATTTAAAAACATGTTAGGCCTTCAACTTAACCTCTAAAAAAGTATTATCTATTATGTAGGTGTTAATCTAAATACTAAGCACTACCTCTGTAGTATCATGGGCATGCAAAAAGGATATCTTCCAGTCAGATATTTGAGGGTGTCCCTCATATTCACTTGACTCAAAAGGAAGACCACAAGCCTATCATTGATAAAATACCCAGTAAAGCTCAGAACCGGACATCTATATTGTTGTTAGAAGAATTCAACTGGTGTCTACTGGAGCAACATTTTCATTCTGCCAAAGATGTCGATTCAAGAGATTGAGAGGATTCTAAGATGTTTCCTTTGGTCTGGCCTTAGAATTGAAAAAGTATAGAGCCAAACTTTCTTGGAAACCCCTTTGTAACCTAAAATCTAAATGTGGTTTGGGCATTAAAAACTTGAAAACTTGGAATAAAGCTATGATGCTCAAACACTTGAGGAATCTTTGCAAAAAGAAAGACTTAATGTGGGTAAGATGGCTCCTATTCATATTTTATAAAAATCAGCATTTTTGGACAATCCAAACCCCCAATGACTGTAGTTGAACTTTGTAGAAGATTCTCAAGCTTAGAACCTTGTAAGAAGATCCTCAAGCTTAGAACCTTTGTAAGAAGATCCATGTTAAAGATGATTGGTGCTGGCAGAGACATACTAGTTTCCTAGAAAAATACCCAAGTGGGGGGTGATTTGGGTATTTTGAAAATATGAACTATTTTTACAAACTTTAAATGTTAACTCGAGTGAAGCATAAAGTATGTAAATAGTAGAGAAGAGAGAGCAAACACATAATTTTACAAGGTCCAAAAAACTTCATATGTCATTGACTCAAGCTCCCTATGTAAAGACCATAATTTTTTTTTGAATTTATAAAATATAAAATAATAAATAATAAAAATGACAATGTAAATTTTAATGAAGAAATAAAAACTTAAGTGAAAAGACTAATGGGGACATGGAAAGTAAAAGAAGGGTTAAGAATAAGGAGGGGTAAAAAGGAAAATTTACTTGCTTATCTTACTTTTAGCTTATTAAAACCAATTCCTTACACACCATAAACACATATTAAACACACACACACACACACACACACTCTCGCTCTTTTGCGTAAAAGAGAGGAGAGAAAGGGAGAAAGAGAGGAATAAAGGGAAAGCAAGAGGTTTGGGAGATTCTTCAAGGAATTGAAGCCATCTTTTGTAAGAAGAAGCACAAACACTATTCTACTTAAAAACACCAAGTGAAAGTTAGAGATTTTGAAGATTTTAGCTTAAAACAACAAGAACAAAGTTAGGGTTTCTACCACAAAGTGAAAAAATTGAGGTAGGAGATTTATAAACCAAGGCACAGGACATGTGTAGGTAGAGATACAATGTTCATTCATCTCATCCATGACATAAAATTGTTCATTCTTGCATATTTGGGCATATATTTCATGTACCTTGAATATTTATGTATTGGTTGAATTCTTGCTATAAAATGAATTATTTTTATCCTATATTGATGTTGACATAACTCCCGGTTGAATGCGAAAATGTTTGATTGGTGAAATCTAAGGGTGCAAACGAGCCGAGTATTTGATGTTTGAACTCGGCTCGTGAAGAAATACGGTGTGGCTCGAAACTCGACTTGAGCTTAAATCTATGATCGAACTCGACTCGATTCGAAAAAATAAACGAGCCTCATTCGAGCTCGAACTCGAGTTACTCAATTTTTATTTTTTATTTTTTGTGTTCAACTGAATAGAAATTATGTCATTTTTACATAATAAAAAAAACACAACTTCAAAATTTTAATATGATTTTTTTAAGAAGAAAAATCCATTATATACCAATATCATATATATAGCTAGAATCTAGAAATTAAACAAATAGAAAACCTTGCATCAACAAGGCAACAATAAACTAAAATAACTCATCATAGAAAAAATATAATATTACAAATTGAATCATTATTCTGTAAACAAATTGACCCATCTTCCTCCTCCTATAAGCACTGGACTGTTCTCCATATTACAAATGGAATCACCGATGAAGGCCCATGATTTATTCCTCATCAAATCAAGAAATCTGACAAGACAAAACTTGCGTAACCCAAAGTCTCATGGATCCCACCTCTAGTAAAGGTACCTTGACTCAGGCCGTCCATTCTTCATACAATTCTGATGATCTCGATCAAATGACAGCTCTCATTAGTACAATTCTGAATTCAACCAATAATGTCTACTCAAATGCACCTGCTTAAGATCTTCCTCATAATCACTGATATTGAAATTGATATCAGATCAACTCCACGAAACTTTATTGCAACTCGATCATAAGCCCTGAAATCAATATATATACTCAAAATTTAATAAACTTCCTCATCACACCATGCCAAAGACAAAATAATAACTCTATTTTAAAAAAAAAATCAGCCTATACAATTTTTTACCTAGCGGCAGCATGTGCAGTGTCAAATCCCCCTACGTAAATCAGCCTATACAATTTTTTACCTAGCAACTGATCATGAAAAAATTCATGACCAAGTCTCCAGCAGAAGGAATGAACAGAAATACATTCTGAATTAATGTTCCATCCTATTTTCACAACATTTTTTCTCCCAAAAGTAGTTCCATTTTCTTTTAGGGATAACCATATTAAAATACAAATGTTATATTGGTAGTACAAAAGAACACCACAAAAACAAACATATAAAAGAAAATTAAAACAGGTAAATCGATCAAAAAATTTCCAACAGAATACACTTCTCAACTTCAATGTATAGTTGAAACTAAGGCAACAATTACACACTATTTGGGGATAGTTGCTTGTAGCTATAGGAAACCAGCAAGAAAAAAAATATTGAATTAGATTTAACAATTAAAATGTAACACAAAAACATAGACCTTAATGTATCATACATAAAATTAAATTAAAGAAGACTTTCCTGTTATCTCTTACAAAAAACTAGGAATACTACTTTCATAAATTTTTCAATGAAAATTGCTAAGCCATTAGCATTTTCAGGTAACTATTGCTTAGCAACCTACCAATACCAATGTCATAACACACATGCTACTATGAACATAATTAAGTAGCAAAATCCACAATCTGGTCTACTTTTTATCAACATCTTAATCATCACATTACCAAGAGTTCAATATTTTCAACAGTAAAAGTACTGTAAATGGATTGACACCATCTTCAATCTACATTGCAACATTGAGAGACTGAAGAACTAAAGGAACTTCAAACAAAATGATAAAAAAATGGATCAGACAATGAATGAAAGACTTCCCTAAACTATTTAAGTACAAGGATAGAGACCGTTTGTTGAGAACAACAACAACAGAAAGAAGGGTAAGAAGATTCCCACAATGAAGGATTAATCATGATCAGTACTGCTTCTTCTAAGCTGAAGACCTTCCCTAAAGCATGAAGTTTAACATTGATCAAGCCTTAAACAAACACCAAACAGGATAGATAAGGTCACACCAACGGGATCCTTTTGACAGTTTTTGAGTGGTTAATAAGCCAATCTATGACAACATCTATGTTTATGGAATCCTTCCATGAGATCATGTAGCAACATACTTCTCTGTCTATGATTGTCTCAAGACTACTGAGATTCAAAAAAATTAAAAAAAACAAAAACAAAAACAAAAACAAAATTGAAACAAGGAAGGAAATTTAGAAAATAATCCCCCCCCCCCCCCAATACACACACACACACATATGTATAACATTATTGAGATAAATCTTATATGAATAGAGTTAAATACAATTTCTTGCAAAAGGTTTATGCAAATTAACTTACAACTGATCTATCAATGCTTGCTTGGAAAGAGCTTCTGACTTGTCAGTTTTGTTACCAAGGACAAGCAAAGGAATTCCATTAAGTGAAGATTTCATCAAGAAGTTATGCAGCTCAGATTTAGAAATGGGAACACTGTCTCTATCAGCAGCATCAACTACATATTTGCAATTTGCATGAAGAAGACTAGAAGTTAGTACAATTGAAAGCAAACCAAGGAAATTAGAACCGTTTAGGCCATTAGGCCTTCTAGATGTAGAACTAGACATAGCTCACTACCCCCCATCTACCAAGAAGACGAAGAATAGAAATTTTTTTCTTACTTCTTAGATTAAAAATAATTATTGAGATTCCCTTTTTCTGTGCTTCTTGTATCTTCTTGGTAAACCAAGCAGAACATAAGTTACAAATTTAAGAAATCCAAGTCTATTGTTCAACTGCAGATCCAAGTGAAATTAAATTTCTCACAGTACCAATTGTCAAAACCGCTCAACACAATCAAGTCTCTTCTAAGAAATAGTTCAATAAATTTGGCTCTATTTGAAAATCTGAATACACAAAAAAAGAAACTAGAAACTAGAAACCCTACTTGAATCGGGAGTTTGAGAGAGGCAGAGGGGGCAGACTTGGCAGAGGAGCAGAGCTGCGGCTTGAAAAAGCTAGAAAATAGAAACCCTAGCAGCGTGAAGAAACCCTCTACCTGAATCGGGAGTTTGAGAGAGGCAGAGGGGGCAGACCTGGCAGAGAAGCAGAGTCGCGGCTTGAAGAAGCTAGAAAATAGAAACCCTAGCTGCGTAGGAAAAATAAAGTATTTATACTAAAAACACACATGAGCCGAGTCACGAGCCTAGCCACGATCTGAGCTTAAACGAGTTTGTTCACGAGCTTGATGAGTCGAGCTTCCTTTTGGCTCGGCTAGACTCATTTAATAAATGAGCCCTAATTTGAGCTCGAGCTCTGTTTGTTTATTAATTGAACCAAGTTTGAACGAGCCATAATCAAGCCGAACTCGAGCTGCTCATGAACGGCTCTGTTCATTGCACCCCTAGTGAAATCACAAAGGTAGTTTTATGTGTATTATGTTTGATATTGTGATTGTACATCAAGTGTTTGTCAATTAAATGCTTCAATGTATGCTTGATGTAAATTTATGAATATTTGAGTGAAATTACTTAAATGTTTAACCTCCTTGATGAACATATGATGAATTATGAACATAAACATGAATGATAATCCCTTGGAAATGTGAGAATAAAAACTTGAAAAGATATGAACATTGGGCTAGAATTGGGGCATGTCAATTTTGTGATTTTGAGTATGATGAGATTACGCTTACCTTGGAGTTTCAATTTGTGTTCAGGATAGTGTCTCCCTTTGGCTTGCGAGCCATAAACCCGCACAAGTGGTCGTATGTCTCCATCGGGTTAGTAGCCTATAAAGCACACAAGGCTTACCAGGGGTCAACTAGGAATATAGTATTGGGATTAAGACTTGAGAGATAGAAATAGAAACTTTGAATAATTGAAAGAACTCAAATGGAATAAAATCTTGAATTTTGGAATGATGTACATTACTTTCCTTGACAATGCTTCTTTGTAATGCTTATATATTCTAGCACATGAGAACTTGGCTATTTGTTTGAATCCTTGTTATTGACAGAGCATGCTTGACGAACACTTGGTTGTCACTACATGTGCACAAGCATACACATGCCACCACATGTTCTTGCCTATGTTTAGATTTCTTCTACTGGATTTGTTGTACTGATCCCCTACTAGATGTAAGGAGCAGGCAAAAGAGACATCCACTAATTAAGGAGCATCCTTGAAGCTGTTTTTGGAGAACTCTACCTTTTGCTTATTTGGATAAAACTCTATTTGCGGAGACTTGTAATAACATGTATTTTGAACACTTTGAACATTTGTATATTTGTAATAAGTCATGTTGGGTAACACTTGAAGAACCATCAAAATCCCCTTGGGAAGGGCCTATATTTTGTATACTTAAATGCCATAATCTTTTGAAAAACTTGTAGGTTGTGTTTTATCTTGGAATAGACCATGTGAATTATATCTAGAATAGGTATGAACTCTAATAATGATGTTGATATAATTATGGTAAGGCACTTGACCATTTTTTGACCTTATTTTGGATTTATGGAACATGAAACTTATATTTGAGGTTTCAATGTTATTTCTAAATGAATGGAAATGGTTGTGAGATGATTAATGAGTGATTATATTATGTTATAGATGTTAGATGAATTGAGAATGAATGATTTTGACTCTTGAGAATCAAGTTGAACCTAAGAAAAAGAGGCGAAACAAGACAAGTTTTCAAAATAGGCCAAAGCAGGGGTCCTACACCTGATCAACATACACGTGTGCCAAGCGGCACTGGGAGGTGAAAATCCCCCTCTCAGTGTGTCAATCGACACTTGGAGAGGGGCCTGACCACCCCTCATCATATTTTGTCAATTTAGCTTACATACCAACTTTTCGACACCCGATTTGCCTCCAATGGACTATTAAACTTAAATAAGAGTAAATGAACATGTTTTACATTTAATTATATCACCTTAGAGTGAATCAAAAATGGGGTCACTCACCTCACACTTAGGCCTCCTCGATTTTAGGGGCATGACACCCCGTTTATGTTTTTTCACTATGTGAACTCCTTATAGAGATTAAACATTTATCATGAAGAACACCCCACTATTTTTCCCAGCAACATCCCATTTTTACCTCATGAGGGTAACATCTACCTTAAAAACCTCACCGCAATGAGAAGATATAAGCTGATACCAAAGGTTACTCTTTTCTAGAATTGATTGGTGCAATGAATGCTCGCTTATTAAAGATTGATCAAGTAGAGGTCTGAGTATTTAAAATGAGTAGAACTTTTTGATCAAAGTTTTTTTGCAATAAATTAGATCGAAAGTCAAGTAGAAGGATTGAAAGTTAATGTGCATGAATCATTAACAATAAATGTTGTAGAGAAACTTTATTTATATACCTTTGAGAAATATAATCGTTAGATTAAAAAAAAAAAAACTAGTCATTGCCCCTTTCAGATCTGTTCAAATTCCATAGTGACAAAATCAGTCATCTAGTTTCATCAGTCAGTCATATGGTTCACAAACCAGTTGACTAAAGCTCTAATTATTTTTTCCAGAGGGTCAAGGCTAATCTTGTCAAGAATAACTTGTCGATTGGTCTTGAGAATCAGTCAACTGATTTGTCCAGTGTCAAAATGTTCACAAATTTGTATTGAAGAACCAATCAACTAGTGGGGTCTATTGGTTTTGACAGAAATTTTAGTTTTGTGAAGATAAAGACAATTAATCCATTGGACATTGTGAACTGGTTGACTACTTTGGACATTAGTAAAAATAAACATGAAAGCCAGTCGAACAATCCATTGGTTTTGATAGTTTAAGTAATTTTGTTATTTTGACTAGTGTTCTTTTTTTCAAATGACTTGATTTTTCAAAACATATGATGTATCGATGTAGTGATTTGAAAAATCATTTTTTGGTTGTTTTTAGTTGATCACTTAAATAATTAGGGCTCATGCATATGATCTATTAGACCTAATTCACTCAAAAACTTATAATAATCAAAGTTAAAGTCTTCACTTTGATCTTCAGGCTTGGGTGTATTCACTTTCTTGAATTTGGCTTTAAAGCTTGTGTTTGAGTAGATATCTTCATTTGATAGACATTGTTATTTCTAAATAAAACATTAGTTCTCATAGTCAATACTTTGTGATTATCAAAATCACTAAAGATGCTCTTAGTTAAAAATCATTAGGGATAACACATACTTATGGCATGATTCATGGCACCCTTTAAGAGTTCTCAACATTGCTCTTGGTGACTCCTATTATTTTTTTATTGTGGCATCACTGATAATGAAAAGGTTTCCCATATCATTAGGAGTTCTTCATGGAGAGAGTTTCCTTACTCCTAAAATCTTAACCAACATGTCAAGAACTCTACCCCTGCCAATTTCCTTCCAAATCTCTTAAGGCCAGATAATCTCCTTTGGACTCTAACAAAAAATAGGGAATTCTCAATCAATTCAACTTGGGCTGGCCACTAGAGAATCTCTTCCTACAAGTGTTTTGGCACAAGTTGGTTTGGAGTAAACGCTTGGTTTCAGTTTATAGATGTTTTTAGAGGGGCTCTCATTACTAATAACAAGCTGATGTAATGGAGAAGGAATCTAGATGACTTATGCCATCTATGTAGTTCCTATTCAGAGTCCATTAACCACATATAGAGAGAAATCCTCCATATGTGTCTAAACATCATGACAGGAAAAAACCTTCTAAAATGAAATTTTAAGAGTAACTCTTGCTCTACTATCTACACAATCTGGCTGGAGAGAAACAAAAAAATCATGAGAAACTGAAGCCACAAGTCTAGAGCAAACAATTAAGGAGATCATCGACACTTATGAGAGCTATCACAACCCCCTAGAAGGAAAACTCAAAATTCTTAGATCAATTGGGAGATTAGTTTGAATTTTTCTCCTAACAATCACACATTTCTATATTTGTAGATAGTACAATAAAGCCTTGTTGGTTAACTTTGTTTTTGGTTTTTCTTGTTTTAGGGAATGCCTTTGTGCCTTTGTACATAAGAGCTTTTGTTAATACAAATCCACCACTTACCCAATAAAACAAACACCACTAAAATTCAAATGTCTTATTTGGATATGATGCTAAGAGACAATTTCCAAATAAGGGATCTTTAGAATTTCTTCCAACTCCCTCACCATGAAAAGTGTTGAAAGGTTGAAGAAAAAATTATTTTTACTGTGTTTAACATTGCAGTAATTTGTTTTTGGGTAAGCAAGCATTTTATTAGTGGTAAGATAGATCAAAGTTTAAACTAAATTGCTTCTAATTCTAAGACTTAAATTCCATAGTACGTACCAAACACAATATCAACTTTTTCTACCCCAAGTTATGCTCCTTCTGAGCCAAACCAACTCTTACTTCAACTGAGCCCAAATTCTTACTATTAATTCATTTTTGTAAAACTCCAAACCTATTTCCCAATTGGATTAAAAAGTCAGATGTGACCACCACTCAGGTTTGAGTTTTCTAATGAGATTCATGTGAATGTCACACATTGTTCAAATTTAAATAGTGATAACACTGGTGCAACCGTAACACCAAAGATTTTTCTAGTTGGATAATGAGGAGAATAACTTTTTTTGCGCAAGAAAACTACAACAAAAATAACATCTTATAATTAGGAATTTAAAATAATAAAAACCTTCATGAACTAGAAATTAACCATCAGAATATAATATCTATGCTCCTAGACATAGGCATCTTATTATTTAAAAAAAAAGGAAAAAGGAAAAAGAAAAAATCCACCAGAGTACAAACATAATAAAATGAACACCAACATTAACTATGAGTTTGATGAGCTTTATTAATTAATTATTCAAAATGAAATGTCTTCTTAGGTCTCATCGCCTAGTTCTTCAGGAGGCAGGTTGAGGTTCAGTTGATGAGGTTCCAATGTTTTCTCGTCTCGTTTCGTAGCACGAGAATAGCGTAGCCCACAAGCATTACACAAAGTCTGAAATCAAAGCAAATCATAACTGAAAAAAAAAGTTAAATCTTATCGAGCCAAAATCTATACTTAAGAGTTCGAATTTATACTATCATTTTTCTTTAGTAATTCAATGAAGTATAAATCAAGTGAAGATAGTGTATGAATTATATACATACATATATATATATATATATATAGAGGTTATATTTGATATAACAATAGTGAGAACAATAAAAACAAAAGCTACATGTTACTTCTTGTATTACTGGTATAAAACATAATGGTTAGAGTAAAAAAAACATCTCTAATATATAGTAAAAACAGAGACACTTTGTTCTGTATTGGAACCATTGCATTATCTACCTACTTAAATATAGTTTCAAATCAACCAAATAGGTTAGTTAAGTTGGCCACTCATGCTTGGGGGAGTCATGATTTCGAGTCTCACTCACTTGTTAAAGGGATTTGAATATTATTTACACCTAGTCATAGACTGAGTTAGGGTTACTTTCTAGTGCCCATATTTGGGAGGCTCTTGACACTTGATTATATTGATTAGTTCTTGGTTGTTGTTGTGAAATTAATGATCTATGCAACAAGAGTTAGAGAGAAATAGAGAAATCAACAGAGAGAATTTACATGGTTCAACAATGTGCCTACGTTTACGGGTGCGACTATCTTTTTCACTATATAGAAAATAGGGTTACAATGTATTTATACTGCATCGCAGTTAAATCCTAACCCTAATCGGATACAACATATTTTCATTATGCTCTGCACATAATACCTATATACCTAGTTTACTTGTTGCAATAATATAAGCCATATCTCTAACAATCTCTACCTTAACGAAATATTCAACCTCTTAGAAATTGTCAACAAGTTCTTGTGCCTCCACCTTGAATCAATAGGTTGGGAATGTCTTCTTTCAGCATGTAGAAACATTGACCAAGTCCTAAGCAATACTTGAACTTGGCTGTTGGGATAGGCTTTGTCAACATATCAGCTGCATTCTATGAAGTGTAAATTTTCTCAAGTATCACTTCACTTGTAGCAATAAGCTCTCTTATTTTGTGAAACCTCACATCTATATGTTTTGTTCTAGTATGGTAAACGTGATTCTTTGCGAAGTATTTGGCACCCTGACTGTCACAATGCAACTGAACTACACATTTCTTTAAACCAAGCTCCTTGACTAGCCCTTTTAACCACAATACTTCTTTAGCAGCTTCAACCACTGCCATGTACTTAGATTTTACAGTAGACATCGTTATTAGGGATTGTAGCATGGATATCCAACAAATAGGTCCAATTCCCAGCATATAAACATGACTTGTAATAATTCTTTTCTCATCCCAATCACTTGCATAATCTGTATCTACAAAACTCACAACTGAAATACATATTTTTTACCTTGAAAACATAATTCCATAGTTAGTTGTACCTCTTAAGTATATAAATACCCATTTAACTGCCTTCCAACGTCCTCTTCTTGGATTTTTCATGTATTTGCTGACTATGCTAACTGCATATACTAAATCAAGCCTGGTACAGACCATTGCATACATCAAACATCCTACTGTGCTAGCATATGGAACCTTTGTCATGTATTCAATTTCTTCCTTTGACTTAGGGCATTAGTTCGAAGATAGTTTGAAGTGATTCACTTTTGGTGTACTTACTAGTTTGGTATTTTTTATACTAAACTATTCTAGCAACTTCTTGACATACTTTTTCTAAGACACCCATAGTTTCCCTGCCTCCATGTCCTTGGGAATCTCGATACCAATAATTTTTTTAGCAGCACCAAGTCTTTCATATCAAACTCCTTGTGTAATAAGGATTTCAACCTGTCAACCTCACAAATACTCTTAGCAACAATAAGTATATCATCCACATAAAGCAATAGAAAAATATGAGAACCATCTTCAAGAGCCTTAACATAAACACAATAGTCACACTCACATTGCGTGTAGCCAATCTGAATCATATATGAGTCAAACCTTTTGTACCATTGTTGTGGTAACTGCTTTAGCCCATAAAGTGACTTATTCAATCTGCAAACAATATGATCTGCCTCAGGTTGCTTGAACCCTTCTGGCTGTTCCATATAAATCAGTTCCTCCAAATCACCATGAAGAAAAGTTATTTTTACATCCAACTGCTCCAATTCTAGATCAAGATAAGCTACCAAAGCCAACACTACTCTAATAGAGGTATGCCTGACAACTAGAAAAAAGACTTCATCATAGTCAATCCCTTTCTTCTGTGAGTATCCCTTTGCCACCAAGCGAGCCTTTGAACCATACTTGTTCATTTTCAGATGTAGCTTTTTTATTTTTGAACAACCTATTGGTTTCTTTCCCGTGGTATGTTCAACCAACTCCCAAGTCTGGTTCTTGTGCAATGATTCCATTTCCTCCATCATAGCCTCTATCTATCTACTCTTTTGAGAACTACTAATAGCTTCCTGAAATGTAGAAGGATCCTTGCTACAAGTAAACAAAGCATAAGAGACAAGATCTTCAAAACCATATCTGATCGGTGGCTTAATCTTGCGTTTGGTCTGTCTAAACTTGCAATCTAATGTTCTTGGTTACTAAAACTAATTCCCTTTCTGATAAGATATTTGATTTTTCTTGCTCTACTTGTTCCACTGATTTCTTGCTGTCATTCTTTTCAGATTCCTTATTTTCTTCTTCCCTGAATGCCTTCAACATAGACTTTTCATCAAACACTACATCTCTATTGATTACCACATTCTGAGTCTCTAGATCCCAACGCTTATACCGCTTTACCCTTTTCTCATACCCGAGAAAAATGCATCTTTTTATTTTAGATCAAGCTTTGATTTTTGTTCGCTGGATATATAAACATAAGCAAGACATTCGAATGCCCTCATCATAGAGTAATCTACCTCTTTCCCTTGTCCATACTTTCTACACAATTTTGCCACCAAGTGCAACTCTAAGTGATTTGTTAATGATGTAACAAGCCATATTTACTACCTCAGTCCAGAAGAATTTAGGAAGCCAAGCGTTTAATCTCATGCACCTTGCTCTTTCAGCAATTATTCTATCCAACCTCTCAGCCACACCATTCTGTTGAGGTGTCTTCCGTAGTATGAAATGTTTGTTGATATTTTGTTCTTCACAGAACCTCAAGAACCCAATATCCTTGTATCTGTACCATTATCTGTTCAAAGGCATTTAATCTTTCTCCCAGTTTGGCTTTCCACTTCAGCCTTCCGTATTCTGAACTTTTAAAAGAGTCTCAGACTTGCACTCATGAAGTAAACCCAAGCCTTTCTTGAGAAGTCATCAATGAAGCTCACAAAATACAGAGATCCCTTCTTGAAGCTACTCTCATCTGCCCCCAAACATATGAATGAACATAATCTAAAATACCTTTTGTCTTATGAGTGGTAGTTTTGAACTTCACCTTGCACTAGTTTTCGAGAACACAATAATTGCAGAAGTTTAGTTTACAAGAATTGACCCATTTCAGCAGATTTTTCCTATGTAGTCCCATCATAACACTCTCACTGACATGCCCTAACCGCATATGCCATAAAAGTGTATCATCGTTCTCACCTTCAGATGATGTGGTTGTTGTTACTTTACCTACAATTGTGCTACCTAAAAACTTGTAAATATTATCAGCAACTTTATGATTTTTCATGAATACCATAACACCCTTAGTTACTTTCATTACTCCAGCCTCAGACTTATAGTTGTAACCATTTAAGTCTAGGGTACCCGATGAAATTAGGTTTTTCCTTTAAATTTGGTACATGTCTAACATCTCATAATGTTCTTACCACACCATCGAACATTTTAATGTTGATTGTTCCTATTCTAGTAACTTCACAAGATGCATCATTACCAATAAGAACAAAACCATATTTTATTGACTTATAGTTGTCAAATTAGTTCCTATTAGGAGACATATGATAGGAGCATACAGAGTCCAGAATTCATGAATCTGTGAAACAGTCAGAGCTTGATGAGATTGAGAGCATATAACCTTCACCATCATTTAAATCTACTTCTGTTTTATTAGCAGAATTTAAGGGTCCTTCTTTCTTTTCCTTTTGCTTTCCCTTTTTCTTTTCATACTCTTTTCCCTTCTTCCTCTATGGACAGTCTCACTTCATATGCCTAATTTCTTGGCATTTATAGCACTAGAAGTTTTTTTTTTTTTTACTTTGATCGATTGTTTCTATTATCGGACATGTCCCTTTCTATCTTCCTTCCACGATCTTGATTATCCTTCGCTACAAGACCTTGATCAAAAAACTCAGTTGCATTATGTTTTCTCTGATTTTATGCCAACATAGCTACTGTAACTTCCTCTATTTTCAAAGTTTTCTTCCCCCAAAGGAGAGTTGTAACCGGATGCTCATAAGAAGCCGGAAATGAGGTTAGAAGCATCAGTGCCTTGTCTTCATCCTCGAATTTCACATCAATTCTGAGCAAATCATTAATAATCAGGTTGAATTTGATGTGTTGAGTCAAATCTGTGTTGTCAATCATCTTAAGCCCGTACATTTTCTATTTAAAATAAAGCTTATTCATAAGCGACTTGAACACGTATCATCTTTCTAATTTTGTTTAAATTCCTACAATAAACTCTTTATCCATGACATGATACATAATCTCGTTTGCTAGACATAGCCGAATGGTACTTATTACTCTTATCTCGATTTCTTCCCATTCATCATTTATCATCTTCTCAGGCTTCTTCCTTTTCTCATACAACGCCTTCACTAAACCTTGTTATACTAATAGATCATTGAACCTTTGCTGCGACAATCCAAAATTCCAAGTTCCATTAAACTTTACCACATCGGCCTTGACAATAAAAGTGTTTACCGCCATTGATTTGACCAACCTGGATTTGATACTAGTTGTTGTGAAATTAATGATCTATGCAACAAGAGTTAGAAAGAAAGAGAAAAGTCGACACAAAATTTACGTGGTTCGGTAATATGTCTACATCCATGGGTGTGGCTATCTTTTTCACTATATAAAAAATAGGGTTATAATATATTTATACTGCATCGTAATTAAATCTCAACCCTAATCGGATACATTGCAATTCCCCAACTTATTATTTGTCCCTGGCAACACAAGTAGAGTTAAGTTACATGAGTATTATGTGCTTCGCTACGCTCCATACACAATACCTATATACCTAGTTTAGTTGTTACAATAATATAAGTTATATCTCTAAAAGTTGTAATATGTTAGAACCTGACACTTGATTATATTAGTTAGTTTTTGGTTGTAATATGTTAGAACGTTCAGTTGATTGATTATAATTCATATATTGTAACACTCTACCACTTCTTTAAAAATTCCAAATCATCCCTTTTTTGTTTTTTATTTTATGTTTTTCTGGATTATATATTTTTGTTACGTAACCCTTGTATTAGATGCAACAAATTATAAATTTTCTACAAATAAAACAATTGAATCTCCTGTGAATTTGTAAAAATTGAACCAAGGATTTAGATTGCTTAATTGCTTAATCAATGATTTGAAGCGAAGAACCTTAGGAATTAGTGAAAGAAAGAAAATTCAACTGAAATAAGATGCATAGTTTTCTCCATATATGTGTTTGTGTGTGTTGTATTATAATAGGTATATCGAAGGAAATAACAACAAAAAAATAATAATTGAATTGCATTAAAGTGAAAGGAAATTACTTGGGGGCCATCAGGTCCTTTTCTCCACAATGGTGTCTTCTTTTTTCCACATGTGCTGCAGCAATGCTTAGAATCACTAGCTTTCTTCATCTTTTTCTTTTTAGGTCTTCCGCGAGTTGGGATTACAGGCTTTTGGTGATTGAGAGAATCTGAATGGAAAGAGGGGCTTTCCAAACAGTTGAAACCACTTGGAGGAACTTCAACATAACTAGTACATATGTTTTCATTTTTGATTTGCACCCTTATGCTGGGCAACCATAGTCCCAAAGTGACATCTGCATTTCTTTCTCCATTTTGCATTTCATTGCCCTTCGTAGCCTATTAACATGCATGCATGGAAATTACACAAGGATTCAAGGTGGTTCAACCCACTAATAAGACTATTCCATGGACAAAATTTTAGTTCTAACTGTAGTGATATTATCAGATACAGAAAGTAAAATTGTGAAAAAATAACCAGCCTAAGAAAAAGAAAAAAAAAACATAAAGCGTCGTAAGGAAAATGCACTTGCCACTGTGCTTTGTCTAAACTACGAGTGATATTATATACAACGGCACATGATCCAATTGAACTGCTATAAGTTAGGAAAACATGGGTTAGCAAAGATGTCCTTAGAAACTTCACTCCATATGTTTTTTTCCTTTGGAAAAAATATATATATTTCTTTCCTACTTGATAGGGTTAGAAAACTTGGAATTCAGGGTCTTAGTTTTTCAAATTCTCTACCCAATGAACTGCTTTAAATTTTTGTTTTGAAAAATTTTTTGAAATAAAAAAATGGAAAAAGATTTTTATTTTGAAGAAAATAGTTTTTTATTTTCTTTCTTGGGTTTAAATAAGATATTGATAGGATTTGTTGAGTTAGACCATGTTTGAAAGAGAACTCTTAAAGTAGCCTAAATCACTTATTCAAGTCTGGATGAGGTTGAAATAATTAGATAATTTAATTTAATTATAAAAGACAAATATACATTATTGGTTTTAGATTCACTACTAGCTTTACACTTTATGACTGTCACAAGAAATCTAAAATCTAGGATGATAATAATAATAATAATGGTAAGAACTTTCATAAAATTCACATGAATTTTGAATTAGATTACACATTCTTAAAGAAGAGAAAAATAATAATAATAGTAAGACTTTCATAAAATTCACATGAATTTTGATAATGCGATAGTTTCGACTGGACCAATCAATTAGGCATGTTATACATCACCTTTAAACACTTATCTACACATCTTTTTTTTTTTTTTTTTTCTTTTCTCCACTTCAAAACACATCAACTAGTATGAATGTGATTATTTACTTTTCGTACTTTCATTGTAGAATTTTCTTTGTGCCATAGTATTTTCACTTAAGTCAAGACTTCAGTCACATTTACAGTTCAATTTTGTCAAAAAAAATTACAGCCTTTAAGTTCATCCATCGCACTGAGCACAACAACTCGTTTTGTCTCAACATTTGAACTTTGAATCTGAGATCTACGTACATGTGTAGTTTATCATTAATCTGAATTTAATGAATCATATAAAGACATGGTATCAGTCAAATTGGGTGATGAAAACTACATTTAGAAGTCTAGTTTGATATGTGGAGTGGAATTTAGAAGTCCTTGATTGACTAAATATGAACCTAAGGAAATTAAAAGTTTTTTGAATGTTATTTCTTTCTATTCTTTTTAAAAATAGAATAAAAGATTTTAAAAAACAGAAAAAAAGAATCGAAAGAAAAAACTAGATCGAACGAGAAGTGTAATCGCAATCGAATAGGGATGATTTTATGTGATCAATCGAGAATGCGTGTGGAATTTGGTAAATATAAGGAAACCAATGGTCATTTAGTTCATTACACCTCATTTGAATATTTCAAAATTCTCTCTAAGGTTCCCTTAAGCCCCTTTAGCATCCCTTATAGCTTCTTGAGCATTCTCTAGCCCAATTTATTCCTTAGCTACATAGACTCGATGTTGTTCTTATATACCTTGCTCATGGCCATGGACGCCGAGTACGCGGATGACATGATGAGGTAATCCCCTACTCCACAGAGATCATAGCAACTATAGGATATCGCACGATTACAATAGAGAAAGCCATAGATTTTGAGTCTTTCACTAGGGACCAACAATTCCTGATATGGTTCCGTGGGCGGTTGTGGATATACTATTTGATAGTTAGCGTCACAACTAGGGTTGAGACAATATATTCATTTTATAGTAGACTTCGTAGCTACGACATAGGCACACACACTTGTGTCCTAGATCAGGGCATATGGGATTGTTATTTCACTAGTGATTGTGGCCTAGTCGCTTGGTATTCGTAAGCACTAGGAGGACCTATCTAGGATTTTTACTTTTGAGTCCATTCCTCTAGATGAGGTCATTGAGTTCCTTACAGGAGTAAATGGACTTACTTTGGCTGATCTCACAATTTCAAGATCGACTATATTCCCTAGGAGTCATACTCACCAGCTTGCACCCGAGATGACTCAATTGTTATGTGCTATTGGTACTGGTATAGCTATTGACCTACCCTTTCTCATCTGTTGACTCATGTTCGACATTGTATATATTTTTTGGCCTAGTCAATCTAAGTTTTCTCATTCTCCTCACGAGGATCATGAGAGACTAGTACAGTCAAAAGCTTGTAAGGAGCAAGCTTGTTAAAATGTCCTAAATTATTGAGACCATGTGGACACATAGTTTTGCACAGTTATGTAGGCCACATCCACAACGGGTTGTGCAAGCTTCGACCTCTAAGGCGTGTCTATTTACATTTTGCTGCTCTAATTCGTCAATGGATAGTGCAAACAGGCTTTACTGCACTGATGGCTAAGATGACATCACTACATTAGTACATGGAGCAACACTTCGCATCATACAATAACTGCATGACATACAAGAGCAAATTGATGCCCTACACAAAATTACTTGGTATGATCCAGATAGTTCCTTCCACAACCTTTTTGGAGAGGTAGATACTGAAGTGGTGGCTCGTGGATCAGATGACGATGAAGATGATGATATAACCGTCACTGATGATGGTCATGATGGATCTCGGTAGTAGTTCTTAGGTTTTGGATTAGATATTATGTTTATAGTTCTATGAGATGTATCTAAATCCTTATCAATTTTTGTTAGACATTTATTGGTACAGTTTTTTTATATGTTTTAGATTACCATGTACGTTTATCCTTTACGATGGTCTACTTACTTTATTTATTTCATTATTACATGTTTCACTATGCTTTAATATTAACTTTTTTAGTATAATCCTTATGATTATCTCTTACCTTTGCCATTTTCTGACAAAAGGGGGGAGTATGATCAATTTTTATTCCATTTGCTTTAATCAAGTGGGAGTAATATTTTGTAATTGGGAGATTGACTTTTACTTCTCTTAAGTGATTACTTTGTATTGTTTATTTATCATAACACAAATGGTATTCATGTTATGTCTGTTTAGTTGTGTTATGCATATAACAGATATCTTCGTTACTAATAGATGTTGAATCTTGGTGGATTACTTTGTTATGATATTTGGTTTTAATAAAATATAATGGATCAATACAGTAAAAATTTATTCTTATTTTTTGTCATAAAATTGCAAAGGGGGAGATTGCTAGGAAATTAGAGTTACAATGGTTGTAAGATTTTCCTCTTATTATGTGTATGTTTGAAATTCATTCTAAAAGCCTATATTGAGTCTCTAATTGTTAAGTTAGGTTAAGTCTCGTTGCAACTTACATCGTTAGTCATTCAGTCACATTGAAGACTTGATCATACAGACTCAAATTACATCTCTTGTATCTGAAGATCAATATGATACTTCAGTTCTAACTAAAATAATTTAGTTTGTTTTAAAGTTATTGTGTAAAATAGTAGCTTCCCCGATCGAACGAAGAAATAGTTTACTATCAATCGGAGTGCCCTACCTGATCAAAAAACACCCTCCCAATTGAATGCGTGCCCAATTTCAGTGATTGTTTTGAACACCTTAATTCTAAACTCTAATAGGATTAGGTGATCTATAAATACATCAATGTGCTAAATTTTTAAGAAAATATAGAGAATTGCGATTTTGCATCATAGAGGCAGCCTTTGCACAACTTTTTATTGGGTACTTTGTTACTCTTATAAATCCTACCACCTAAATTTATTTTTAATTTAGGACTGAATATAATCTCTGCATCACATAGGTGATTGTGACATGTTTTGCATCTAAGAAAGAGTCTTAAGCTCACTTGTTCCACAACACAGGTTTGTGTTGATATGCGAGAGTTCAGATTGGTGGTAGAAGTAGTTAATGTGAAGAAATCACTGATGAAGATGCAATCAGACTGTATAGAAGAATATTATCCAGAAAAGACTATGGACAAATTGACTAACAGTGGAAGATTATGACAAGTTGTAGTAAGGTTTGTATTCCGAGGTCTGGTGTTTTTGTATACTCGATTGGATTCATAATTGATTTCTTATAGATAGTGGATTTTATTACCTAGAAGGGTTTACCACATAAGACTTGGTGTCTCTCTCTTGCTATCTATATTGTTCTTCTTTTTATATTATGATGATATATTTTTATTTATCACTCGATTGTATTTAGTAGTGGAGTCGGGTATTAAGTTTACATTTAGAAAAATCGGTTTATCATTTAATTCAACGATTCCTGTTTAATTAAGTAATTAACTAGAGAAAAAAATTGAAACTATTTGTGTTACTCTGTGAGATAGTTGGTTAATTAAAATCAATTTAATTAATTAATTATGACCTTAAATCATCTCACTAATATTATTATTGCTATTATTATTTGTTCTGTATATTTTTCCAACAGGAACGTGTTGCCAAGAGCCTCTAGTGGAATTATGGTCAATATGAAATATGTGAGAAATTTTTACAATCATAATAATAATATTATAGTTTTTAACCCCTGTCCCTTCTCTCCCCTCTTAATGGTATATATGAACTGATTCCTTAACTTAAAGACTATCAGCCAGTCTAATCAAAATCTGATTCTAAATCATATTAGACCTAACATTCTATATGGTAAATTAAATAACTTCTTTAGACTTTAATTTAAAAGTTTAAATCGATCTAAGTTTTTTATATATGTCTCATTTCATACCTAAAGACATAATATGTTTTTATACTAACTTAGTTGTGCTTTGTGCATAAAATTGGGGTATTAAAGTACTAATTCCAAATTTTAAGTTAGTTTTCTCCCAATTCTAATTAGTTCTAATTTCATGATTTCAACTCCACATTACCAAACATAGCATTAATGTTGATAAATTCCTGAGCCTAGAAATTCATTTTGGACAATCAAACCTTTGTGGCATGGGATTGACATTTATACAAGTGGCCCTCTATTGCTTCTTAGTTCACATTTAATATATTAGCTCTAAAGTAATAGCTAGATTCATTGAATTTTATTTACCTAGTTTGTAAAATTTTCCATTCAACAAGGTTTTTCACCTTCCATAAATTTGATCTTAGTCAAATATTTTCTCTCTTTCTTCCCTTTTAAAAAAAAAATTAAAAAAGTTTTACCAACTAAGCTAGTTGTCATCTTTATTTTAACCAAATGTTATTATACTTTATTTTAGTTACACTTGATCTCTTAAATGCCATCCATCATCACTAATCTTAATGTTTTTTAATATATAATTTAGAAAATTCTATTTAATTTTTTAAATGAATTTTCTCATTTTTAGATACAAATAAGTGTTCCTGTGTGCATTAATTATAATGAACCCCACTATCTTTTGTTTTAAGAGTAAAAAAAATTTATTGATTAAATCCGTTATGTATATAATTTTAGTGATATGGTATTTAATTTATTAGGAGATACTTACTTACCAAATGAAAAGAAAGGTAATCAAAATTGTATGTTAGCCACGTATTTAATTAAGCTATAGTCCAAACAACAAATTAAAAACATGATCAGACTAGTTTTAGGTTTATTGTTCAAAACTTCTCCATAAATAATGATCTATTGGGAATAATTGACTAACTACATCAGAGTAATGCTATTTATCACTTTTTATTATTATTTTGTATTACTTCATACATGATAAGATAAAATTCTCTTAATTTTATTCAAAACATGGTATCAATCAAAGACATCTATGTAAGTAAAGATGCCAAAAAAAAAAAAAAAAGTAATAAGAAAAACTGGTGATATACAATCAACTCTTTTATAATTAATAAATATAGGAGATAGAAGATTTATTAATTATTAAAATTACTAATTATTAAGTTTCTTATATTTTCATTAACCAATTTTTTTTTTCTCACGAGTGTATGATTTTTGGTACAAAAAAAAAAGTCTTATATGAAATATCTCAATGACAATTCAGTATTTTATTAAAAATGCATATAATCATTTTCAACTTAAGGTATAAAAAAAAAAAACTACGGATATACTTCTGAATTAAAATAGTTATTTTAACATTTGCTCATGTCTTAATTTTTCGTACTTATAATACTTTTGACTCCAATTATGTATAGTTAATAAATATAATTACAGTCTACTTACTTATAATTAATAAACAAGGGGGATAAAGAATTCATAATTATTAAAATTATTAAGTTTTTTCATATTTTCATTAACTAAAAAATTTTCCTCACAATATATGTTTTTCGGTATAATAAAAAAAGAGACCTTATACGAAATATTTCAAGAATAATTTGGTCTTTTATTAAAAATGTATATAATGTTTCACAAACTTCAAATATCATTTTGAACCAAAAAAGTTGTGTTTCTAGCATTTTCTCATGTCTTAATTTTCTTCACTTATAATACTTGACTCAAATTATGTAGAGTTAATAAATATAATTAGTTAGCAATGACATAAATGAGATATATATATATATATATATATAAAATACATATTAACTATTTTATCTCTCATAAATGATTTTTTTAAAAATAGTATTAATTATTAAGTAATAGAATTATTAATTATCCATCATAGAAGTAAGTTGGTCTCTTAAAAATTTATTAATTATTAAAAAATATTAATTATAAGAGGGTAGAGTGGATTGTATAGCATGTTTGAGTTATTTAACTAAAATTATGATTTTAACATCACTTTTGATATGTATATAGGAGTCTTTTGTTGCAAAGGAATCCATTCAAAATAATGTATTTTTACCTTAAAATACTTTATAAAAATAAAATAAGTTTTTCGCATTAGGTTTTTTTTTTAAAAAAATGAAGTTAGGTTATATATATATATATATATATATACACACACACACACACACACACACATTTAAGAAGTCATAATTAATAGTCCTAACGGGAATGTTAGATTAAAAATTGAAATTATGTTATAATGACTATCCTCAGAAAAATAAAAATAAAAATAAAAAACTTTGAAAAGACAGATCATTACTAAATAAAGGAAATTTAATGCAAAGATCTTAGGGCCATTCAACTTACCATATATAAAGAACTCCATGAGTTAACTTGGAAGGAAAGGAGTAATGGATCATAGGAGCCTTGTCCTATGATCAGTTAAATACTTGTCCTTAGCATTAAGGTTTTCTAAATATTATTGGGTTTATCATGATAGATCAACCAATTTACATGAGAACATAAAATTAATTCACATGAAATGATACAAAAAAGATACCTCATGATTACTGTCGTAATGATCTACCATTAATGTTCATGTTGGAGAAGTGTGTTCCCAAAGTTGTTCTTCCATCAGCTTGCTGGTTTAGATCTTCATAACATGGCAGTCCCAATCTTAGAGCACAATCAATGGTTCCTTGAACCTCCATTTCCTCTTATTGGTAGAGTGAAGGGTCAGTTTTCAATCTGAAAGAAATATCGACGTCAAAGCCAGGCCATGCAAAATACACACACAAACACATATTAATTTCTGAGAGTGCGAACCCTAGCGTTTATATATATATAACTCTAATTCTTTTGTTACACTTGTTGCAATGCTTATACCCAGACCATCATTAGTTTACAGCAACAGCTGAGTTGTAAATTCATGAAATGAAGAGGTGATAAGGCCCATCATTACTAGTATCCAAATGGTGATCTGTACCAAGAACTAAAAACAAAAATACCTTGCTTAAATATGTTTTTAAATTATTTCATGAGTTTATTACATGATATGATCGCTTTTATGATTTTAACTTTATAATAGGTCTTAGGTGGACCTAATAAAATACTAAAATCATAAAAATTATCATACTATGTGATGAGTTCATAAAATATTATGAGCATGTAATCATTGGTATGCGAGTGTGTGATGCATACACGTGACTTGCACGTACTAACTGAGAATAGATTGTCTAGATCATGTTGGTATAGTCTCTCTGAAAATGGAGACTTGTTAAGATCTAATAAGGAGATCATATCATATAGTCTTAAACATAGAAGAGGAAGGCACTTTGAGAGAATAAATTCATGATCATGTTATAGGACAACATGATCATATTCATCGACCAGGATTGAGTCCTTATAAACTTCACAGCTATATAATTTGTCATGCTAACACTTATTTACTATGCTGCAACAACCTTAGCATATATATGTGTGTGTGTGTGTATATTTAAATAGCATGGTAAGTTGTGTGATGTCTGCGGATTTCATCAAGATCACATATCCAAGGGAGATTTCATAAACTTCTATATATATCATATGGAAAAAACAGAGAAAAAAACAAAAATATATGAAAGGAATATATATATATATATATGGGTGTGTGTGTGTGTGTGTTATAACAGATGATGTTCCATGGAGATCGAAATCAACAAACAGACTTTCATGGTTATCATTCAATTAATCAGACACAATCAATTGGGGGGGGGGGGGGGGGGGAGAGAGAGAGAGAGAGATTTTCAATGTATATATATAGCAGCACAAAACAGATGAAATGAGGAGAAGCTAAAAACATTTGCACACAACCTGCCATCTGGCTAAATACACAAGTATAGATCAGTGCAACGGTCGATCTAGAGTTGCTTAGAAATGGGCCTTCTCCATTCATGGAAATGATCAAGATCAACTTCACCTATCCTTCAGCATCTCTCCACACACATACACACATAGAAAGAGAGAGAGGGAGAGAGAGAGAGACTTACTTCCAGGCAATGTAAACAACCTAGTAACACAATCAAGTTGGAGACATAAGGAGACAAATAGGTTTATATGGAGGATAGTGAGAGTGATAAGAACCAAATCCCCCCCAACCCCACACTCACACAAAACACACACACACACACACAAAGGGCCAAGCCACTCTTTCTGAGAAAGTATCCCTTGAGACTATCACACCACGTCACTAATCCAATATAATGTAATGATGATGTCTCATAAAACTTGATTTATGAGAATTAAGTTTTTTACAAATTTTAAAAATTTTTGAGATACCGTTACAATAACATGTTGTAACACTCTCGTTGAATAATTTACTCACTCTATCTACCCTCAAAATGATCAAAGTGCAGAAACTCCTTTTTAAGCAAAGATTCCATATAATACAGGGTAAGCTAAGAAGCTCACAAGGAGAAACTGGTTGGACCAAGTTAGCTTCATACGCCAACCCTTAACTAATCTTTCATTTTATTTTTCCACAGTTTTCCACTTGACCTTAACCTCATTGGTTGCGTGACTTTTTCACATAGTAGCCCATGTACTTTATAAAAGTTTTGGTAGTACTAGCCAGAAAATTCTTGAATGAGACGGTATATTATTGTAGTAATGATATTATGTTATATGTGTTAAAATTTATATTTTTTAGTGAACGTAACAAACATAATAGAATATAATTATTAAAAAGGTACATTGACCCACTGAGAAATATCTCATATTGGCCGAAAAGGGAGGGCTTTTCGTTGGAAATTGATTCTGATCACTTAAATAAGATGCTTATTTTTATGTAACATGTTTTGCTATTTTTATTTCCCTTACATTCATATGAGAGGCATTCTTGAGTAGAAACTGGACCACGTGACAGTGCCCTTCTAATGGTTCTACCATACCATGTATGTCATGGTCCACTAAAAAATGGGTTATAGTGTACATGGCATGACATTACTAAAAGGGTACACAGCCATAGGGATAAGCCAGTCCTATTCAAAAAATTTCCTTCAAATGGGACAACCCTCTTACTAGCATGACTGAATCTATCATTACGAGTAAGGAAAACCTATTCATTACTTATTGCACTTAGATTAATGAGCACTTGACACATTAATAGGTGTCTTAAATGTTGGGTTATGCATCCAATATTTATTGACTCGAATGTAATATTTCCTAAACCAATGAATACTCATCCTATGAGTGAGAGAATTCTAAAAGCAATTTTTTTAGTACGAGTGAGAGAATTTTAAAAACAAGTTTTTTGACAGTAAAAATAACAATTTAAAAGACATTTTTCATCAAAGAGATAAAGATTTTGTATATTTCTCTTAGATTAGCAAAGCCACTCTAGCAATAGAATCAACCTTTTTAAAAAATAAAATAAAATTATGACACAAACATTAAGTTACTTATTTTTATGAATATCTATGGTTGGATATGGTTCTTATCATAAGAATTTGATCTAAGTTCTTCTTAAAAGAAGCGATGGGTATTACAAATTACAATCAACTCAATATTACATAATTACAAATCACTAATCTAAGTTAAGAAGCTATCACATATAAATAGTGAATAAATGAAATAGTTGTGACATATAGCAATGCTCGAATATATTAGATGTACGCATGTCACTATTAATTGTAAGTGCGGGCAAAAATTGTCAAAATTTTAAATGTAATGTTTCTTGTAATTAGATGCAATTTTTATTCTCATTTAACAAAGAAATGACATATTTTTTGGTTAAAGTTATTGCACTTTCTTGCTTATGGACACAATGTAATGGGGTCCGTTGAAATAGGACACATGTGGGTCCCACTATAACGTATTTATAGATGAGAAAATGTCTTAAATTATGACTGGCCTATATAGCGTTATTCATTAATCAACTTACCTTCTTTAGATTTTAGAAATTTTAAATGATTATATACAAGAAGAAAATAGATCATGATTTTCTTTACGGTCCTTTTGGTAGAAATAGAACGGGAGGGAGGAATGAATAGGAGGAAAGTTAAGAGGATGGATGGATAGCATTTTCTTCATTTGGTAGGAAGGAAAAATGGAGAAAATAGAAAAGAGGAGAAACATTTTCCAATTAGACCCATCAAGTGTATTTATTTTCTTCAAAAGTGAACATGAAGGATGATGGAAAGAAAAGACCCACTTATTTCTTTTATGTTGTTATATATCATTCAAACAACACAATTCCTTTACCGTGTCTAGGTATAATAAAGAAAACAAGTGGCATTCTTTTCTCTGTTTTTTACTCATTTCCTTCATACTAAACCAAACAAAGGAGGGAAAAGTGGCTTCCTTTCCTTAATGATGCATTTACATCTCTTTTGCATTATTTTCCTTCTAACTTTTTACCTTTTCATACAAAATAGAGTATTAAGGACTACTATGATATGTTCTTTTCTTCCACCAAAAGGTTATTTTCTCCCACATAATTTTGCATGCCTATTCCACTTATGTGCTTTTCTTTGATACCTAATGGGATGGTCAATCTAAGTAATACCTTAAGACATTGACCATGTCATGTCCTGGAATTTCAAAGGCTTGACCTAAGATTAGATTAAACTGAATTCAGAATAATAATAGATTTCTTTTAACTTAAGGGTCAAATCCTAAGGATTAATTCAATTAATTGAAAGAGTTGATATTTTTTTGAATACATGTGATTGTCTGCTGTATCTTCATATTGTCTATCCCTTGGGACACTAGTCATTGATGAACCTGATAAGTAAGAGCAGACCCACTATAATTTATATCATAAGCATATATTATGAGAAAAAACTGTATTTAAACTATTGTGAAATTTTTCTATACATTTTTATGTTGGAAATTCATTTCAAAAGTCTACATATTGAGTCTAGTCATTAAGTGAAGTTGAGTCTTGCTGTTAGTCAATTAAATTCTTGAAGACTTGAACAAGTCGGACTAAATTACAACTTCAATTCTTATTTCTAAAAGATGATTTTTTGCTACAACTTCAAGATTTCATATTTACTCAATCGAGAAATGTACAAACACACACACAACAATCATTCACTTAGGTTTGTATACATAAGATGAGTCTACATTTAATCTATCACATATTCTCATAGGATCATGCATTTAATATTAGACAGACCCTATGTGTTTTTTAGTATTGATTATAGGCTAGACGAACCATAGGATGTGTTATTATAGTGACCCTAAGGTACTTAGTATGGTTTTAATTTGATTAGAATCAAATTACAAAAAAAAAAGACCAATAACTGAACTGTTCGAAAGCATCTTTGTACCGTTCGAATGCATGTAGGTTCCATCTGAAGACGTGTGGGACTTCTTGAGAATCTAGTTAGTTAGTTGATTCGAATTCTATTAAGATTATATCTTACCTATATAAAAGTGATATTTTTTTTGCTCATATACATACACAAAAAGTATGAAAACTATACAGTGGGAACATATTTTTTGCATCCTTAGAGGGCACAAATGGCACTATAGAAAACCTTGAGAGTTTTATTCAAATTCTTGAGAGTTTTAAAAAGGTTTTTGTGAGCTTTTCAAAGAGAGAATCTTAGGAGATATCTCTTGATCACTGCACATACAAGAAGTTGTACACCAAGTAACGTGGATCTACGGAAGTGATTTTAGGTTTGCTTCTAACTTTGGGCTTTATGATTTTCACTTGGAATCTAAAATCTTGAGAGTAGAGATTGGATGTTTTATTTCTTAGAGATGTCTACTGCTCACTCGCTTTGATGGATCACCTAAGATTTAATCTTTGAAGTGATTATGCACAAGTTTTCATTTCTTTGGAAAAGTATGATGTTGGCTCTAAAGCTTTTCAACCATGGGCATTCTCATAATTTTGATGATAACTGTAATGCTTCGTAAATTTGGAGAATATAAAAATGAAAAAATAAAGAGTAATATTAGTTTTTGTGTGATTATAATAACCACAAACATTAAAAAGGTGGGAAAAACTTGAATAATAAAACGTGTTATGTGTGTACATGTTATTACATGTTTAGATCTTGAAATGCGTTAAATACAATCCTTAATTATATTGTATATCTTCCACGGATGACCCCTGCCCAACATAACATCAACAATTAAGCTAGAATTTCCTTCAATATCAATTTGTTTCCCATCTTGAAGATCAAGCCGTAGTAATCTTCGCGAAGTGCCAATGCCTCTAATTGAAGCACAAACAAGTTTCCTCCATACCAACTAGACAAAGCCCAATAAATGTCACCTACCTCATTTCTTACAATCACTCCTACTCCACATGAATTTCTATTGCATAACTTAGATTCATCAAAATTCATCTCCTTTCTTCTTATAAGAGGGATCCACCTAATAAATTTAGCCGCTTTGCTACTGATTGGATCAATATTTATCTTTAGTGAACAAAGAATTTAAAAGCCTATAATTCAAGAACATAGAAGTTGTTTTTTCAATGATTTTGAAAGGATTGAATTTTGTTTGCTGAAAGATTCTGTCATTACTAGTACACCAAATTTGTCACAAAATATTGACCACTTTTTCTTTTTGTGTCATCATATTTATTTTTAGATTGGATCATTTTAAGCCAATTAATAATATCACTATTTGGACTTTCACATGATGGCCTATTAAATTCCACACATATTTTGTAGCTTTACATTTATAGAATATATGATTTATATCTTCAATTTCATTAGGACATAAATCACAATATATATCTATATGAATACCCCTTCTATTTAGAAATTTTGTTGATGGAATTCTTTGACTTAATAAAAGCCAAATAAAAGATCTAATTTTAAGTACACACTTCAAATTCCAACACTAAGAAAAATCAAATTTTTTGGGCACAAAACACAACGTCTATCTCCACACCTAATATCCCTTGCTAATCTAGTGGTTGACCTTTGAGAAAAACAACTATTATTTTCTGCTCCCCACCACATTGTATCCTCGATATGAGAGACAGGAATCAGAATCCTAATAATAATTCTACTTGAATCATCCCCTACTAGCAACTTGATTTTTTTCTCATTCCACTGTTTATTTTCTAGCATACAGTCCTAAACCTTCATATGACAATCAATTTGTTCCCGACAGTTAACTAGTATGTACTCATATAAGGATATCTATTCATGGCCCATTTATCCACCCAAAAGAGAATTTTTCACCATCACCGACTGACCACCTAATTCCTTCACTAATAATATCCCTAGCTTTTAAAATATTCTTCTAAGCTCATGAATCCTTTCCCTTTGGTCTAACTAAAAAGAAATCATTTTTATTCAAATATTTGCCCCTCATTTGAGTTACCCACACATTTTCAAATTATATATGCTAGGATTCTCCATCCCAATTTGGCCATGGCAACCATGTTAACATGAGTGATATTTCGAATTCCTAGCTCCATTGTCTCTTTTTCCATACAGATCTCGTCCCATCTAACCCAATTTAAGTCTTTCTGATCACTCCTTTTTCCCCATAAAAATTTCCTTTGTATCCTGTCTATTTCATCTCTTAATTTCTTTGGAAGCAAATAACAGTTCATGTTATGTTGAGCAATTGGAGACAAAACTGATTTTATCAGG
The DNA here is from genome assembly GCA_008638375.1 of Nyssa sinensis. Classification (NCBI taxonomy): domain Eukaryota; kingdom Viridiplantae; phylum Streptophyta; class Magnoliopsida; order Cornales; family Nyssaceae; genus Nyssa; species Nyssa sinensis. The sequence continues at coordinate 18,079,266 of CM018031.1, forward strand.
ACTTCCCTACCTGATCTGGATAAGGTTTTAGTTATTCATCCCTGCATTTTCTTTTCAACTCTTTCAATAATACTGCGAAAACAATCTCCTTTCTTTTTTGTGTATATCCATGGAGTTCCAAGATACCTCCCAATGTGATTCACAACAGTTAGGCCCATAGTTTCTTTTATCAATCTCCTATCTTGGGTCTTCACATTATTTGAAAAAAATATACTTGACTTGTATAATTAACTTTTTGACCTGAAGCATTACCAAAAGTGTCAAACACTATTTTAATAACATCACAGTCACTTTGACGGTTCAACCAAAAATTAAACAATCGTCAGCAAAAAGTAAATAACTTATAGGTTTGGTTTTTTATCCAATCTTGACTCCGAGATTATTTTCTTTCCTTTGCAACTCAAAATTTAATAGGCTAGTTAAGCACTCCGTGCACATGATGAATAAATATGGTGATAAAAGATCATCTTGTCTAATACCTCTAAGTGGGTTTGAATTCACAGGAAGGAATACACACCGATGATATACATACCAAAATTCAATGAATAAATATTTCATGGAAACCCAACTTCTTGTAACCTACTCAATGAAGACCCATTCGAGTCTATCATATGCTTTTTCAAGATCAATTTTGATGCTCATCCATCCTTTAGTTCCATTTTTAAGTTTAAAAGAGTGGTTCACTTCATGAGCAATAAGGATATTATCTACAATTTGCCTACATTTTACAAACACGCTTTGTTTGCCTGATATAATTTTTGGCATTAATGTCTTTAGATAATTTACCAAAATTCTAACTAAAATTTTATAAGTCACATTGTAAAGACTGATAAGTCTAAACTGACCCATTGTTTCAAGGTTGTCCTATTTTGGTATCAAAACAATGAATGTATTATTTAATTCCTAACATAAACTATTATGATTGAAAAAATCATTGCACATGTCTTCCACAGATTTAACCACTATAATCCAATAACTTTTATAAAAGAGAATGAGCAGCCCGAAAAAGGTTACTAATAAACATAATATTATTTATTGTTACACCAGATATAAAAAAATCCATTCTTTATTTCAGAATTACTTAATATCATATAATTTGAAATTAAAATTAAAATATAAAAAAATAGGATGTACAAGTATAAGCATTTTGCAGTTGGCACTAACATGATGAGTTTTTATTGGGACATCATCTGCTATTTTTTGTCTATCTGCTATTTTTTTCACTACTGTTCCTTGCATAGATAACTTCTTGTTTATTTCCATGTCAAATCATCTTCTTCCCCTTACACCTTCAAGTCAAAGTAACTCTAAACAAAATCTTCATTTTCTTAATCTAATGTTTGAGCTCATTTATTCCCATTGTTAAGGTATTCTGGGACTATATGGAGAAAAAGCAGCTCAGAGTCAGGACCACAAAGGCTGAATGGTCTGTAACAAGTGAATGTTCTCCAGATGGACGCTATTTATTGACTGCCACAACAGCTCCAAGACTACAAGTTGACAACGGGTATGTTGATCTTCAGTTATATTGTATGATATTAGTGATTGAATATGTGTGATTGGGGAACATTGGGGAACAAAGGTCTGGTACATGTCATTGATTATTATTAAAATGCGCAGAAGCTAAGGTTTGTAATTTGGAAAATGCCTGGCAAATGACTTGTGATAGCCCCATGATTACTTGAATCTGAAAGTTGCAATCTGTAGATCTTGCTTCATATGATCAAGCAGAGTTGTTCTTTGAAATAAAGCATTTTCTATACCTTGGCCCACACCCTGTTCTTGATGTGAAAAACCATCTAGAGGAGACTGATTGTTAAGAGTGATGTGAATTGTTCAGACGGTGGGAGACACCTTTTTTGTAAGCTGATAATACCATTTATGTGTAGATATTAATTTAATTGTAGTTGGTGCTCGCTACCCCGTTACTTTTTAATGATGAAATAGTCAGTCATTTCCAAGGATACATGATTTATGACCTAGAAACCAAGTGTAACTCACATATTGAGTAATTTGTCTAATGCATGGCATGAGGTGTATGAAAAAGCCCTCATAAAGAAGTATGTAGCCTTGTATTTGGCAAATCATCAAGATAGTCTAAGCTTATTTCCTTTCTCAATATTATGTTGATGGTCTGTGCATGGTATCAAGAGTGCTTGCGCCAGGGTGGAGGGAATTATTTGGCCCTAAATCAACATTTTTGCTAATTATTTATTTAATTTTTTTGATCGGTGCTAATTATTTATTTAATCATTGTGTTGATTTTATTGAAGGATTAAAATTTTTCACCCCAATGGATTGTTGTTTTTCAAGAAGATGTTTGACAAGCTGTATCAAGCAAGTGTTTTTACTGTTTGTCTTTTTTCTAATTTGGTCCCGATCAACTTGGCTTATTTTCCTTGATTTTTTTCTTCCAACAATTTTGCACAGGCTGAATGGAAACCAGAATCGCCAGATAATTTTAGTGAAATTGCCGAGCTTGTGAAGTATCTTCAGTCAATAAAGGTTGAAGAGACCAAACCACAAGGTTCTTTCTCTCGTTTAGACCTAATTTTCTTGATTTTGGATTGTTTGCATGCAATTGACATTGTTGAACAATTGATATTCTGATGACCATACAATCCTTCCTTACAGTAATGTCTTTGCACAAGATATTTTCTAGCTCTACTTGGAAGCTCAAGCACACTAAGACACTATAGCTGTGTGTGTGTGTGTGTTATCTATCATAATACTTGAGCTGATTAAAAAGGGGTCATGTATGTAGAAGAAAAAAAATGATTATGCATTGTCACAAGTAGTGAATCTCATATTCAAGATCTTAGAACCTAAACTTTTAACGAAGTAAGAGCATCCCCAAGTAGGCTAGCTATTTGATCCTGTTAGCTAAAATAACTAGTCCTTGTCTAAAAAAAAAAACTCCTCCAACAAACTAGCGATCAAGCTAGCTAAAATAACTTTGAACTATCCTACTAGTTATTAATAGCTAATCAAAATGACTAGCTATATCCTATTTTATTAATATATATATATATATATATATATATATATGTATATATATTAATAGTTAACATAATATATATATATATGTATGTCAATGATTTAGAATATTCTCTTAAATTATTATATTAATCTAACTAAAATATATATATATATATTAATTAATTATATTAACTTTCTCATGTAGAAGAGAAAAATGATTCTGCATTGTCACAAGTAGTGAATCTCAAATTCAAGATCTTAGAACCTAAACTTTTAACGAAAGAGCTGACTAATGAAGCACATATTGAGTAATGTACTTCTAATAAATTCTACAAAGTCATTTTAGAAAAAAGGAAAGGCAAAGATGTCATTAAGAACTTCCATTACTCAGGTAGCTCAACATTGCCTCAAAATGGATTAATTGTAACATATTCCTATTATTAATTAGGACATCAAAAGCTCCCACTAACATGGATTTTTCTCCCTCACTTTTATAAGAAAATGACAATGGTAAAATAATATGCAATCATTGGCAATGAAAATCTAAACTACCATGAATGCAATTGACTATGACTTCTAAGAATGGGAAAATACATCATGTCACAGGGATTAAATTTAGAAAAAAACGAAAAACAAACCAAAGCCATGTCTCAAAATCTAATTGGGCCTGTGCGGCATCAGTTTCCAACTCATTTTATTTCTTTTTTTATTCAGTTGAGGAAAGAAAATGTTTGAGACCCACCCAAATGACAATCCATTTGCACTTGACACAATAACAAATCGACAAACTTTCCATGCGCGTTGGTTGCCCTCAATGGCATTATTAAGGAGTATAAATTAAGGAGTATAAAAACTCCTATCTGCTAGTGTGTGAAAAAGGATGCTTCCCCTTAAAAAGAACTTAACGTAGTTAGTTATCTCATCTCATTGAATGTGATTATGAGACTAAGAAGTCAATACCCATTTCAACTTCTTATTATATTTACACATATAATTATTGGAAGGATATTGATAAAATATTGAGATTGTTAAACATGAAAGTCATATGCTTAAGAGTTGAATAAATATATTTCATGGGAGAAGAGAGAATTTTCTCAAAAATATTTAATTTTTAGAAGATATAATAAAATGAGACAATTGGGCCATTTCAAATTCAATTAGTCATGTTGGTCAGAGTGAAGGGGTCAGACACCCACGAAGAGATAGAAAAGGTTTGGTACAGTGCTGGAGATCGGAACTCAAGATCAAGAACAGAACAATATGTAAGCTCAACTCAAAGTAAAAAATACATTAAAATTGGCACACACAAACACATACAACCCATCGATTTAGGTATACAAATACAAGGAACCGTATGAGTTGCCTCTTTGAATCATAAACTTTGAGAATGAGTCGCCTCCGTAGTATCGATCAACCGATTCAGCCATAGCGCAACAACCGAACATAGTGATGATGAAAATCGGGAAGACGTTTCACAGGCTTTGGCTTTTGGATTCCTTTTGATCAGTTTTCTTGGTAGACAGCAATGCCATCTTTTGATGGATTTCTTTTGGATTGGCAACCGATTCGGCCATACCTGCAACAACCGATTCAACATGAGAAAGTCAAGAAGAGGTTTCACAGGCTTTGGCTTTTGATGGATTTCTTTTGATCAGTTTTCTTGGCAGATAGCAATGCCATCTTTTGATGGAATTTTTTTGGATTAGTTTCCCAATGTCGTTTAGACTTTTGATGTTTGCGGGCGAGAGGTTTATTTGCATTCGCGCTTTCTAAGAATTATTTGTTAAAAAAAAAAAAAGGTAAACAAATTTGAGAAACTAATACCGTACTTTATCTCTCCTTTCTTCTTCTCTATATAATATATATAATGGAGGCGGATTTTGTAAGGAAAAAGTAGAACTTAGAAAACACTTATATGTCTTTTATAGATAGTATACTATAAATTGTTGAATTAATCACAGTATGGACAAACTTAGAAAGAAGAAAATTTATGGGCAATCTTGATAGTATTTTGGACTAGGAGAGGTTGAACGCTTCTCCGTCTCCTGTCTCCTGTCTCCTCTTTAGACTGTTGAATCCAAAACAACTCTAAAACTCGAAACAATACTCAGAGAAGGAAGACCAGATTTTATTAACAAAACAGCACCCTCTCAATCTCTCATGGCCAGGCGCCCAAACTCACGGCTCTTATTAGAAAACTGCCATGACTTCCTCCCAACATTACTAAAAACTTTTTAAAATATAAATATAATAAAATAAATTTATTGAAGAATTATTCATGGGTTACTTCAACTCATCAACTTAAAATAAATAGTCAGGCATACTATTGACAATTATGGAAATAACTTCAGCAACAAGTTAAGCAATAAAATCATCATACAATTAGCAATAATTAAGTTAACAAAGATTATGGGCAGTTTTCTTCCCTGACGGAAGTGGTTGACTTCATCTTCAACTTTTTTTTAAAATGATAATGTTAACCTCAATAAACATTTAAAAAATATTCAATTTATTTCCTTGCAACTTGTTCATCACTGTGAACCCTTATGCTCGATCATCTACCCGATGTAATGTATTCAAATCTATATATAACGATGCCTTTGATTTCAGTCCGAGATATATGGAATTTCAACGATTCCATCAGCATACAACAATGTTTTTCCTTCTGAATCCATGGCTGCTATTACCATGATTCTTAATTTCTCACAATTATGATGCAAGAGAAAATAATCTCAGAATTATATACACAAATACACATGTTGGGATTGTTGATGTAGACTCTAAATGGAAGAACCTTGTCGTTGTCGTCAATGTGATTTATGTGTGTACGAGAAAGAAGAACCGATTGTTTCTGCTCTGTTCGAACCCACAATCATTTTTCAACCTTTCTTGACATAAATGTTTGTCATTCTCATTGATTGCTTGATAATTTAGTGGGTGTCACTGTGTGGACTACTGTAGATAATCCATAGCGCAAATGAGCTCAACAAGGATATATCAACTTTAACTAGCCGATTTTCCCAAAAATTTCTCGATGACATGAATGATCTTAAGTGCCTTCCTCCTACCCTTGAGCCTCGGGTTTCTAAGATCATTAACCAAATTATTGATAAGACAAATCAGGTAATTACTATCTGTTTTTTTATTTAGTAGGGATAGAAGGGGTAGTATAAGAAACTGTATTATAATGAGAATAAAACCTTTGTTTTTCCTCCTATCTAATTTTCTAATAAGAATGAACAAATGCATATATGTAACACGAATGTATCATCATAAGAGGATTACTTTATTTTCTACAGGAAGTTGGTATCATATACATTTAAAAAATAACTACAACAAAAGAATAAAAGAAAATGCTTTAAAGAGGAAAAAAGAAAAGATCTTTCATTCTTGTCATTTGATCATAATCTTTTGAGCAAAACTCAATATGTTAACAAGTGTTGAGGTGGTTAATTTCACTACTGCAAGCCGCCTAAACACTTGTCATCTCTCTCTCTCTCTCATCATATGAGAAATGAACAACATGGGCTAAGTTTACTATATATATATATATATATATATATATATATATAGAGAGAGAGAGAGAGAGAGAGAGAGAGAGAGAGAGGATGAAAAACCAGAAGGGTGGTGATCGAGGAGTGAAGTGCATGCACAAAACACCTTTATTACATTAGGGTATGGTATGATATGTAAAGCGTGCAGTCTTGGAGGGACATACATTAAAGATTACCAAGCCAGCCATAATAGAAGTTTGGAATTTCTTATATTCGACCCTAGAAAGTAGAAACACAACTAATGGACGTGAACCAGACTGAGTTGACACAGATGACGTATACCCATAACTACCAGAAAGTAGAAACATGAGACAGACACACACACAAATGTATGATATAATATATCGAGTACTGCTCTCCTGGACTAAGACTTCTGGTGAAGCATGCATGCATGTTTTAGCCTGCTGGCTCATGTTCTATTAAGGACCCCGTATCACATCTGGACGCTACAAAAAAACATATTTTTGGCGACGCTCATTATTAGCGATGCACGAAAAGCGTCGCTAAAAGTCACTTTTCGCGACGCCCAGTCGTGTGTCGCGAATAATATGAAAAAAAACCGCAAAAAATTAAGCGCGAAACTATTAGCGACACGCACATGACTATTGGCGACGCACAGAGGCGTCGCAAATAGTGACATTTTAACATTAGCGACGCTCAGGGTCTTATTAGCAACGCTCAGTGAGCGTCGCTAATAAGGCCCCCAATTTTTATATCCGTCGACCTAGTTTCTTTTTCTTCTCACGCTGTCTCACTAATTTTTCTCTCTCTGTCTCTGTCACTCCCTTGTTGCAAGCACGAATCGGACGGCGGTGAACGACGGTGGACGGCAGTGGACAACAATGGACGGCCCATTCGGCGACGGCAATCCTATTCGGTGACGGTGACGGTAAATTTCATATTCTTTTTCTATTTTTGCAAAAATCTATCAAATCTGCATCATTCTTTTGTGGTTCAGTTTAGATTTGTTTTTTATACCACCAGAGACAAAGTGAAATAGAGATTTGTTGGTTGATCCTTTTACTGTTTATTTCAGGCCATTTTTTTCTCCCTTATTTTACTGTTTATTTCACACTCACAAATTTGTATAGGTTTTTGTTGTAAGAACTTGGTACCTGTAGTCGTCTCTTTATATTGGTTAGTGTGAACACTTGCAAGAGGTAACATAGTGAAATCAACTGCAAATAAAATTTAATTTGTAAGATATTAAATATTTTAATTTTATATTTAGACAAGTGCCAAATTAGAAGTTTAAATATAATTATATTTTATTTTTTTAACAAAATAATAAACTAATTATCTTTATATTGCCCTATAATTTAATACAAATATTAAAAAAATGATGAACATTACAGGCCAGCAAAAGAAACTTAACTATCAATAACAGCTAGTCTGAATGACTAACATATAGAATAAACCATGAGATGTCATTTGATCATCATTAGTGTTGTTAGTAATTTTTTTATTATTATTATTTTGGATCACGAATAATTCGAATCTTATTTGTTAATAAAATTAGTACATAATATTTTTAAATATAATATTTTTTTTATAAGTAAAGTTTGTAAAATAATAAATGAGAAAAAACTTAATAAGCCTATTATATATAATCAAATTGGATTATTAAGTGATCAAATTAGTCCTACTCTTTTATGTAAACAAATGGATGCTAAATCTAGCTTATGTTATGCAGCCAAATTGTGCTTTTTAATGTAATGACTATCTACCTTCTTTTATTTTCTTTTTAATGCTCAGACAAAAAACCAGGTACTATTGCATGCCAACAATTTTTTGTTATCTCCCTGTTGTATGTATCTAAAATTTTGTAAGAATAGGTTGTTGGTACAAGTTGCTGGTATAATTATTCAAATGCCAACCACTCTAGCAAAAATTATTACTCCTTCATCAATAAAGTCAAGAGTCAATGTGATTGCAAATAATTATTCAAGTTGTTGGTATAATCATTCAAAGTTGTTGGTATAATTTTTATTACTAATGACTCTTTCTTTTTCTCTTAATATTTCTATATTTTTCTTTCTTCCTCCTTATATAAAAATCCATAAGAAAGATTTTATTATTAATCTACCTTAATCTTTTCTTTTATTATCAAATTTTTTCATCCAAACAAACTAAAAGTTTCTTCCAACTTTCTATTAAGCCATCATTAAAATAATAAAATTCTTTATTTAGGGAGTTCATATGAATATAAAAAAAATTTATAGGTATAAAAAACATTTCCTGAAGTGTTGACATCAGTCAATTTCATTATCCAGCACATTTGTTCAAACATTGATGAGTATACTTTCTCCTTTTGATCATTTGTTTGGTTTTATTAATCACTTTTGAGTTCCAATTTTGAGAGATTCAGACTCTATTGAAGCATCTGATTTCACTATTTGATGCATTTCCACTCCTCACTGTATGCTACCCTCAACTACTACTTCAAAACTAAGTTAACACAAAAATGTGAAAGGAAAATCAAATTAGGTCTAATTTCTTAATAACTAAGAAATAAAAAAAACTTCTCATCCAAAAAAAAATCAAAATCAAAATATTATTAATAAATTAGTTAATAAAGACTAATTACATTATATTTATAAACTAAAAGACTACGGATCTAAGTAAGAATTTACTACTAAAAGACTACGGATCTATATAAGAATTTACTACTTCTTTATGATAGACTCAATATAATTAAAAAAACTAAGATATCTCAAAAATTGAAAAATTCAGCATAAATAAATGTTAGGGCTTTTAAAAAAATTAAAAACTAGATGAAATAAGAAAAATATAACAACAAATGGAAACCAATTTAAAATTTCTTAAACAAAATAATTACAAATTTAAAACTTATTATAAATAGGAAAAAATCTAATTACGTAGCCTAAATGAAAAAATTTTGTATAAAAATTGAAAAGTTAGGTAACCCGAAGTCTAGTTTGTTTGCCGTCTCATATCAAAATAAGGTGGCTTCGAATATAAGTATGTGAAGGTAACTATTTTTACTTAAAAATTGACTTTAAGTTGGATTGTTCTATCTTAATTAAATTTTGATGGGAAGAAATATTTCTTGTTGAGATGGAATTCCTTGAAATCTAGACACATGAGTGCATTTGGACATTTTTTCATGTATGTGTTCATTCAACATGTGTTTTTCCTATGGCTGTGTTTTTTCCCCTCTTGTGTTTCATGTATGTGTTCATTGAACTGCAACTTGAACCCTAATCCCTTGCTCCTGAGTTCCTCTAAACAATAATTTTTAATTTTTTTTTGTTTTAGCTTCCAAGTAATAAGAGTTCTTAAGTCGTATAGATTGAGAGATCAACTAGATACAACAGACCTATTAAGTTAGTTAGTGGTTTTAGGTAGCAATTGATTTGTTTTTGTTGGTTAAGTTGTTGTTGTCAGGTGCCAAGTAAATAATTCTTGATGAATGACCTTAATTAATAGATAAAAATTGAAAGTTAGGTGCTTTTACTTGTTAGCAACCAAGATCAATATGTTTTCTATTGGCATTTTCAATGCTATTGTTAATGGTTTTTTAAAGCAAAACTCTGTCTGACAATCAGAGTTTGCACTTACACTAATGAATTTTTTAATTGCATTCATGTAAGCCTAGCCCTGTTCGGGAGTCATTTTCATCACATGTGAATCTTGTCACGAAATTTATTCGCGATTGGGCTCGTGTGTATGAAAATCGATTCTTGAATTGTCCAGAGAGGACAGTTCAGGAATGCATAAATCTGCATTGCAATCAATAGCGCATATGCTTGAATATTTCACTATGATAAAATTTCAGTACGGTCTCCTATTGTTCTCTGGGTATATATTTAGGCGTGCTAACGTCTATCTCGTATACTTGGAGAATCGTGGGGAGATGCTGCAGAAATTTTGTCCGAGTGGAATCAAGCATTTGCTTTGCTACTGATTGCAATGTAGATTGTGCATTCACGAATGGGATAGGACCACCTTACCCTTTAGAGAGAAGTTGGAGGTGATAGGATTCATGTTTCATATTTATAACAAGTATCATTTTTGACTTGTATTAGGTAGACGAAAATGGATAAGAGTTGGATAGACTTAAGGGGCAGGATCAAAGATTTTATTGATTTTGCTCGTGCATTTACAGATGGGAGAAATAGGATAAGATATCCATGTAGGAGGTGCAATAATAGGGATTATATGCACATAGATGAGGCCAAAGAGCACCTACTCGAACACGGGATGGACAAGAGGTATACGTGTTGAGAATTTCACGGGGAACGCCGTGACGTACGAGTGGTATTTGATGATGAAGAAGAAGACGACGATGATGACTTTGGTGATAATGTTGGGGTTGGTTACGAAGGCTTGCCACAAATGCTGGCAAACTTGCAGGGGGCTACAACTGGGGCGAGTAGTCACAGGAGTGACACGGGACCATCGACCGCGTTTGAGTCGTTGTTGAGGGAAGCAAGGACAGCCGTTATACCCGGGTTGTGATAAGTTTTCGAAACTGGACTTTCTCGTGAAACTCCTTCATCTTAAGACCATCAACCGTTGGAGTAACAAATCAGTTAATATGGTCATTGAATTGATTAAAGCAACGCTTCCTACTGGGGAGACCCTTCCGAAATTATATTACGAGGCGAAAAGAATATTAAGAGATTTGGGCCTCGGGAATATTCCCATACATGCTTGCAAAAACGATTGCATGTTATTTTGGAAGGAGACTGAACAATGTAAGGAGTGTACGGTGTGCCACGAACCCAGGTACAAGCTGAATGAAGGAAAGAGTAAGACAATTCCGCACAAGGTGCTGAGATATTTTCCCTTAAAACCGAGGCTACAAAGGTTGTACATGTCTCAGAAGATGGCAGAAGATATGCAGTGGCATAAGGAGAAGCGTGTTGCATGCTGAGAAAAATGTATGTAGGCATCCGGCAGATTCACAAGCTTGGGCTGAGTTTGATACAAATCACGAATGGTTTGCAAATGAGCCGCGTAATGTACGACTTGGGCTGGCTAGCAACGGTTTCAACCTGTTCGGTGACATGAGTAATGCTTACAACATATGGCCAGTGTTGCTTGTGCCGTATAACTTGCCACCGTGGAAATGTATGAAAGAACCATTTATTTACATGTCGTTGCTTATTCCAGGGTCGAAGTCTCTTGGTAATGAAATTGATGTGTACTTGCGTCCTTTAGTGGACGAGTTGAAGGAATTGTGGGAGGTGGGAGTGGAGGCATACGACGTCTCTAAGAATGAGACATTTCAATTGCATGCCGCGTTACTAGTGGACCATAAATGACTTTCCAACATACGGGAACTTGTCTGGGTGGAGCACTAAGGGGTATCTGGCATGTCCAATTTGCAATAAGGATGCATGTTCCCTACATTTGTCAAATGGGAGGAAAATATGTTACATGTGCCATCGTCGTTTTCTACCGCCATCACATGGCTAGCGAAATCGGCTGAAGCATCTGTTTGATGGACAAATTGACCGCAGATTGTCACCTCCATTGTTGTCTGGCAAAGACGTGTTGGCGTAATTGGCAATCATCCAACCAATGAGGTTTGGGAAGATACCGGGTAGTAAGAAGAGGAAGCGTACTAATGTGGACTTAAATTGGACGAAGAAGAGCATATTTTTTGATTTGCCGTACTGGGAGACCCTTAAGTTGAGGCACAATTTAGATGTGATGCACATCGAGAAAAACATGTGATCATGCGCAAGGAACTGTAATGAACATTGAAGGGAAGACAAAAGATAGTGTTAAAGCCCGGTTGGACTTGCAGGAGCTGGGAATAAGGAAAGAGCTGCACCTAATACGTAGCGGTGATAAATATATCATGCCTCTTGCACAGTATACGTTATCATCCGTAGAGAGAATGAGGATTTGCGAGTGGTTTAAATTGGTGAAGTTCCCAGATGGATACGCATCGAATATATCTCGGTGTGTAAATGTTATAGAGAGGAAAATATCTGGATTGAAGAGCCATGACTGCCATATCCTTTTACAATGACTTCTTCCGGTAGCACTACGTGGGTATCTCACCGATGACATATCGACTACATTAACTGAGTTAGGTTGCTTCTTTAGAGAATTATGTGCGAAGACGTTGAATGTGGAAGTACTTGACAAGCTCAAAAGGGATGTTGTCGTGATCCTCTACAAGTTGGAACAGATTTTCCCTCCAGCTTTCTTCGATATCATAGTCCACTTAGCAGTGCATTTGCCTCATGAGGCAAAAATTGGCGGACCTGTCCAATACCGTTGGATGTATCCAATAGAAAGGTACATTTAATTTTGTGAATTGTGTTATCTATCCATCCTAACTATTTTAATCTATAACTGATTAATTATCAAAACAGATATTTGCACACATTGAAGCAATATGTGCGTAACAGAGCACGACTAGAAGGGTCAATTGCTGAGGCTTACATTGATGCTGAATGTCTCACCTTCTGCTCTATGCATCTTGACGATATTGAGACAAGGTTTAATCGTCAAGAGCGAAATTCTGATAGATGTCCAGGGCAACAACGAATTGGCCTTGCGGTGTTTAATCAGACTGTGCGGCCAATAGGTGCCCGTATATATGAATGGTGTCATCCTCAAGACTTGGAAAGAGCCCACTATACCGTGCTCAACAACTGCGATGAGGCATTGCCATATTTTAAGTAAGTTTATCGAAATCATTGCAATACTACGTTAGTATACAAATGTAAGTTACATATAACATATCTCATCTTATGCAATGAGCATACGATCGAGCTTCAGAGAGAACATGTATCAAGTTCTGATCTGGAACAAAGACAGAAAAATTTGTTTCCAAAGTGGTTCGGAGAACGTGTAAGAATAGGTTTCAATTAATTGTAATTATATTAGTTAATGCATTTGTATTCAATTAATTTTGTACTTGTACTGAATTAATAGATGAAGCTATTACGCCACTAACAATCTCTTAAGGCGTACGATCAATTATATTCCTTGGCATGTGGTCCTGATCAAAGGATATCCCGCTACACCGGTTTAATTGTTGATGGTGTTCGATTTCACACGAGGGAACGTGAGGTCAGCCGACGAACACAGAATAGTGAGGTCCTTGTTGAAGGAGATGGTGACGGGGGACAAACTGTAAAGTACTATAGGTGTTTTAAAAGACATCATACAATTACATTATTGCTACGGTCATTCTGTGTATATTTTTAAATGTGATTGGTGGGATGTAAGTAATAAGAAGACTGGAATGCAGATTGATAAGCACTTCATAAGTGTTAATACGTCACGTACGGCATTTAAAGATGATCCTGTATGTTTTGGCATCGGTTGCAAAACAAGTTTTCTATTTGAAGGACACAAAAATAAGAGGTGATTGGCATGTTGTCCAAAAAATAAATACTAGAAATATTTATGATGTCCTAGAAGTTGGCGAGGGAGATGAAGAGTTGGAGAGGATTGAGGAGGCACTACAAGAAGAGTCTCAAACTGCCAACGATGGTGTTGTCCGGCATGATCAGGAAGATGTTAGTTCGTATCGATTGAATAGAACTGATGTAGAACCAATTCATGTCGTAGCTTCCGACGTCACCAATACCACACAATTAGATCCGAGGGATGCAACGTTCATTAATGATGATGATGACGAGGAAAATGATTTTGATGATGAGACATTGTTAGAGTATTGTACCGAGAATGAAGAAAATTCAAGTTCAGATGATGATACAAACTCAGATGAATAATTGTAATAGGTGTTACATGTGGTAAGATCAAGTGTAATGGATATTCAATTTTATGATGTAATGGATTTTAATTTTTATAATGTAATGGATTTTACTTTTAAACTTTCTTTTTAGATATGGTTGGACCAAGCTCACGCAGACGCGCAGCCCCGGTGGACCCATCGACCCCTTCCCCTTCCTCTGCAGGATCGACCGATCCTGCCATTGATGGTATGGATAGTTCCACTTTGTATTAATGATTATATAAATATGGTACTAATTGTTTCTATTTTATTGTTTCTAAAGCTTCGACCACCACCTCTAGACGAGGGCGCGGGAGGTCGAAGAATCGGAGTTTGCAGGCTCAAATGGAGGCATCAGGGGGCTTACGACTTCGGATTGAGCTACCTGAGGGCTTGTTGAAGCCCGTTGGTGGGTGGGCACAGCAGTTCACCACAGAGGTCGGCATCATTTGCCGACTACGCGCCCCATTCCATATTAGTGACTGGAGTCTCGTCACTCAGGAGGAGCTACAATTGTGTTGAACTAAATTTTAACATTTCTAATGCCGTAATGTTTTGACAATGACATGCTGTACAGGAGAAGTTTGACATCTCCACCTGCCTCACGTAGCGAAGGTAGTGGACCGTTACCTGGGAGTCTGTTTCAGGGACTATCGACACCGTCTCCATATGCACTACGAGGCGGAGGTGGCAGGCGGTAGAGAGCCCCGCGACAGACCCTACAGGGGGTGACGGTGGAGGATTGGAATCTTACTGTGCGACCGGTTCGCAAGTGATGCATTCCAGGTAAAAATTGTCAAAATTACTTTTGTTGTCTGCTTTAAATCAGTATCATTTATACTAACCTTCTTTATTTTGGCCTAAGTGTAGGAACTAAGCAGGAAGAATAGTGAGAGTAGAAAGCAAGCAGAAGGTGACCTACTGTGGTGGATCACGTTCTTTTGTACAGTATAGGCATGATATGGTAAGTTAATAAATGTATCAAGTTCTTATTGTATACTCTATTCATGAAATCAATCTTCAGAAGCTACTATTTATTTGCTCCAGCAAGACCAGGACACCAGTGCACCACCCAGCCCCATTGATTTGCGGCACAGGACGCACTACAACCCCAATAAGGGTTGGGCTGGGCCTGAAGCACAGCGGTTTTATGTAAGTTTTTGTGTAACTTGCCACAGTATTACTAATTTAATATTAATCTAAAGTTATAAAAGTAGTAACATATATTTATGTTTTTATAGAAGGAGATGGTCCGGTTGCATGATCAGCCGACAGCTGAGGGTCAGGATCCGCCGACCGATGACCAGATACGGGAGACTGGTCTGGGCAAGAGGCGTGGCTATGTGCGTGGCTTAGGGACTGGGATGCCGCCTGACGACATCGTCCTTTGAGAGTGATGCTAGGGCACACGCAGCTACTGAAGGCAGTTCAACAAGAGAATGTAGCACTGCGCCAGAGACTAGATAGCCTCGAGGAGCAATATTCTGAGCTATAGACTCTTGTGCAGACGATGCTCAGCCAACAGCGTGACTCTTCACAACCTTGGTAAGTTTTTAAAATTATATAATTTGGTGGATTTATTATTTATATAAAATGCATCGAAACCACATCACACACCTCAAGAATGATAAAATCGACTTGCACGAAGTTACGAAACTCGGTTCGGATGCCCGGTTTGAAACTTATGCAAGTTTTAGCTCCAAAAGGCCCATTTTGGAGTTTTGACAGACCAAAATGCCGGATATCAACCTAAATGCACCGAAACCACCTCGCACACCTCAAAAATGATAAAATAGACTTGCACGAACTTACGGCACTCGGTTCGGATGCCCGGTCTGAAACTTATGCAAGTTTCAGCTCCAAAAAGGCCCATTTTGGGGTTTTGACAGACCAAAATGTCGGATATCGGCCTAGCTACACCAAAACCACCTCACACACCTCACAAATGATAAAATAGAGTTTCACAAACTTACGGCTACTCGGTTCGGAATGCCCGATTTGAAACTTATACAAGTTTTAATTCCAAAAAGGCCCATTTTGGGGTTTTGACAGACCAAAATGCTGGATATCTACCTAAATGCACCGAAACCACCTCAGACACCTCACAAATTATATAATAGAGTTGCACGAACTTTACGGCACTCAGTTCGGATGCCCGGTTTGAAACTTATGCAAGTTTCAACGCCAAAAAGGTCTTTTTTGGGGTTTTGACAGACCAAAATGCCGGATATCAGCCTAACTACACCTGAAACCACATCACACACCTCACAAATGATAAAATAGACTTGCACGAACTTACGGCACTCGGTTCGGATGGCCGGTTTGAAACTTATGCAAGTTTCAGCTCCAAAAAGGTCTTTTTTGGGGTTTTGACAGACCAAAGCACTGGATATCAGCCTAACTACACCGAAACTACATCATACACCTCAGAAATGATAAAATAGACTTGCACGAACTTACGACTACTCGGTTTGGATGTCCCGATTTGAAACTTATGCAACTTTCAGCTCCAAAAAGGCCCATTTGGGGGTTTTGACAGACCAAAATTCCGGATATCGACCTAACTACACTGAAACCACATCACACACCTCACAAATGATAAAATAGACTTGCACGAACTTACGGCCCTCGGTTCGGATGCCCAGTTTGAAACTTATGCAAGTTTCAAGCTCCGAAAAGGCCCATTTTGGGGATTTTGACAGACCAAAATGCTGGATATCCGCTTAACTACACCGAAACCACATCACACACCTCAAAAATGATAAAATAGACTTGCATGAACTTACGGAACTCGGTTCGGATGCCCGGTTTGAAACTTATGCAAGTTTTAGTTCTAAAAAGGCTCATTTTGGGGTTTTGACAGACCAAAATGCCGGATATCCGCCTAACTACACCGAAACCACATCACACACATCAAAAATGATAAAATAGACTTGCACGAACTTACGGCACTCGGTTCGGATGCTCGGTTTGAAACTTATGCAAGTTTCAGCTCCAAAAATGCCTATATTGGGGGTTTGACAGACCAAAATGCCGGATATTGGCCTAACTACACCGAAACCACATCACACACCTCACAAATGATAAAATAGACTTGCACGAACTTACGGCACTCGGTTCAGATGCCCGATTTGAAACTTATGCAAGTTTCAGCTTCAAAAAAGCCCATTTTGGGGTTTTGACAGACCTAAATGCCGGATATCCGCTTAAGTACACCGAAACCACATGACACACCTCACAAATGATAAAATAGACTTATGCTACTTTTTGTCGTTCTTACTATTTATGCATGCAAAAAAAAAAACTATTCACATTCTATGTTCATATATATATAATAATTGTTCTAATATATGTCATTTGATCTTTATTTCAGATTGATTGGGGATTATTGTCGTGCCGTCTTTATGTTTTGCATCGGAACTTATTATTTTTATTTTTTATTTTCATGGACATCTGTAGTAACATTTTGGAGACAATTTTTAATTTTTCTATTTATTGATGAATTGTACTTTTACAATTGTACATAATTAGTTTAATATATATATATATATGAATGTATTTTTCTTTTTTAATATATTCATTTCAAAATGCTTGGATTTTATTGTATATCAGGATGGATGATTGATATAGGTTTAAACAGGAACAAAACAACAAATAAAACAAAGTAGATATGGTTCTAAAAAAAAAAAAAACATTTTTAGCGACGCACACCAGAGTGTCGCTAAAAGTCAGAATTCAATTTAGAAACAATATTAGCGACGCCCAGTGTGCGTCGCGAATACTGACTTTTAGCAACGCCCACTACGCCCTTGGGTATTATTTGCGACCCCCGTACCCAATTATTAGCAACGCGTGTTGAGCGTCGCTAATAGGAACTTTTTGCGACACCAAAGGCTCCGTGCGTCGCTAATAGTATTAGCGACGGCACTATTTGTAACGTCTTAGCGACGCACGTTTGTGTGTCGTAAAATGTCTTTAGCGACGCACAATTGCACTATTAGTGACGCACGCACGCGTCGCTAATAGTGCATTTTGTTGTAGTGAGCTTCGAAGAAGAGAGATGTTCAGTGCCAATGGTTGTGGCCAGGGGATGCTCTTGGTTGATAGTGGTAGGCCAGCAGTCTGTGACCCCGCCGTACGTGGCAGCAAGGGATAGGAGGAGCTGGAGCCTCTGCCATTGTGCATAAAAGACATGAAAAGGTCTCTCTCTTTGGTCGTGCATGCACACGCGCAGATGAAGTAGCTTTTTCAAGGTTTACCAATATTTGCTTTTACTTCACACACAGGAAACAAGAACCCACGAATGATATGCATGAGAATATGACTCCAGAAGACATACTCCTACATGCAGCCAGGCTAAGGAATGCATTGGGAAGAAAAGTGGTGAAGCTGAAGACGAGACATGTCACCAAATACCCTAGTGTGCAAGATGCATGGACAACCGACTTGAAGTTTTGAGGTTCAAGAAAAATCTTCCTAGGAGCTTCATTTGTTTGTTTCACTCCATCTGTGGGGAAAAAAATCTTCCCAGTAGCTTCATTTGGTTGTTTCACTCCACTGACTTGCTCAATTATGCATTTTCTATGTGTTTTTTTTCTCTGGACAAATTTTACTGCTATCCTATATATAATGGTGTTACAAACATGGGAGTGATTAATGTACAACTTTAATCATTAAACAAAGAACAAATACTATTTTGGAGTTCAATTGGATGATGGGGTTGTGTGAATAGCACTGCCCTAAATAAAAACTAAAAAGTAGAAAAAGGTCATGATTTTCAAATTTGATCCTTGTCCTGAAAGAGTATTCTCTTCAATTTACCCAAATATATACATGCAACTGACCTTGTGATTTATTCTTTTCAACCCTTAGTGACTGAAGAGACTTCACAAGTTCTGCAATTTCACCAAAACTATTTCGTGATTCTGGTTTCCATTCAGCCTGTGCAAATAGTTGGAGATGAAAAAACTGAAAAAAAAAAAAAACAGACAGTAACAGTAAAAACATTGACCTGATACATCTTGTCAGTAGAACTCAATAAATAAAAATATAACATATTAAATATTAATTATTAGAGAGTTAAACTGTATGTGATTTAATTTCCATTAATTCCTAACTAAAATTATTTCATCTTCTAAATATTAGATATTCAAAATACTAGTTGACAACTCAATCAAAGACGCAACCAAACAGTGAATATTTGTCAAAAATTCGGGAAAACTTCTTCGCAACCAAACAGTGAATATTTGTCAAAATTCGGGAAAACTCCCACGTGGATCAGATTGGTCCATGGAAGGCAAAGGTTCAATCCAAAAATTAGAAATTTATCAAATGGCCCCTAATGAAATCTAAACTTCATGTTCTACTCATATGAGTGGGCGTGGCCTCCATATAGTTTCTGTACCTACCACGACCATTAGAGCAATGCCCCTGGCAGCCAAACCCCTCGAGAAATCTCTTTCCTTCCTTGACTGTCCTGTTCCTTTAATCGGTTTTAGCACATTCTCTCCTCTAATCCTGCTCTAACCACTGCCTTGTCCTTCAGCTCTCCCAAAACCTATCAAAAGACGAGCACTTCTGTAACAAATTCCATCCAAATGAATAAATATCCAAGATTATATATGATATTTTGGTGATTTTAATACCTCGGAATAGGTCAAAGGGGACAGCAAACCTGAGAATGTTCAACACTTCCTTGACTTCATGTTTAGTGAATGTTTGTGCGTGTCTGATCGAGAGAAAAGCTGGTTGGAATTGGTTTCAAATACATACCTTGATATCACTTACATATTTGTTGATGAATTTTAAGGCTTCTGGAAGGGAAGCACTCAATATAGGACGGAGTTTGCAAGTCATCCAACATTTTGGGAATCTGATCATCTGATTCTGCTCACTCCTTTAGGCTTCCTTCCCAAAATTGAGATACAGCAAGCTTCACAATCTTGCGGAGTCTACACATCAGAGAACAGCTAACCTTAATTATATGCACATACAATGTGAATAGAATATGTGTGTGTCTGTGTTCTCCTGGCTTCAGTGTGTTTATAAATGAGTTAAACACGCAACACATCCATTCAGATTCTTAAATATGTAAAAAAAACTTATCAAATTTGTAAATTCCTCTTCCAATTTGTTCACTGTTTTGTTTACACCCAAAAACATAAAATGAAAATTTTAGCTATTTATTTTTATTTTTCCATTAAGAGGCCCTTGGTGTGGGACTCAATGCAAATAATTTTGCTGTCTTATGTAACTCATCTTCTAATTCAACATAAAGTCCAATTTCTGAAACAAATCCATGCACTTGCAAATAAAAGCACAAAAGGCCAGTTAACAAATATTATGTTGGTCCGACCCAAGTTACCTGTTTTACAATGACATCAAAGAAGCCTGATTCAAAGCCCCCTCACAAATGGAGAAACTCTCAATTCAAAAAAGT
This sequence comes from Nyssa sinensis, assembly GCA_008638375.1. NCBI lineage: Eukaryota > Viridiplantae > Streptophyta > Magnoliopsida > Cornales > Nyssaceae > Nyssa > Nyssa sinensis. The sequence continues at coordinate 18,099,967 of CM018031.1, forward strand.
GATGTTTTGTGGAATCTGTTAGAGGTGGGGAGCTTCAAAACACCACTTATGGTGGTTTCTCGGGACAAATAAATACTCAAACAAACTCTTGTATTAATGAAACAACACTACAAAAAAACATAGTTTTTGCGACACCCATTATTAGCGATGCACGCCAAACGTCGCTAAAAGCCATTTTTTGTGACGCTCAGCTGTGTGTCGCGAATAGGAGAAAAAAAGTAAAAAAATAATGTGATGAACGGCGCGAAATTATTTGCGACGCACCATACACTATTGGCGACGCACACAAGCGTCGCTAATACTGGCGACGCGCACATGGGCATCGCAAATGGTGTTTTGGACAAAACGACAGCATTTTTCCAGTACAATTAGCGACGCACAAGGATTATTAGCGACGTACGATGTGCGTCTCTAATAAGCCCCTATAAATCAGACCCTCTATTTTTCAAATCGATCTGCGCTCTCTCATCAATTTCGCATTTGATCTCTCTCTCTCTCTCTCTCTCTCTCTCTCTCTCTCTCTCTCTCCAACACGATCTGCGATTTCTATATCTCATCTCTCAGACGCTCGGTTCGAAGTGGTCGATTATCTCCACTCTCTCGCTCTTTCTCCATCGCTCGGATTTCTCTCTTTGGATCGATCTCTGATCTCTCTCTCTCACCACTTCACCGAGTTTGAGACAATCAGGTTTGGGTTTGTTTTAAAGTTGTTTACTTTTCTTCTTGTTGTAATATATGATTTTTGGGAATAGCTGGGTTTGCTTGATACTCTTATATCTGTTGCTTTGTTTTTAAAATCAAGGTTATATCTTGTTATTTCATTGACAAAACTACATTCAGTTTTTTTTTTTTTTTTTTTCCCGAGGGGGAAGGGGATTGCAGGGCCTAGCAATGTGGTAATATATATTTTATTTACAGCCAAAAGAAAAGGGGATCTAAAATCACATGTATGTTGAATAGGTTGATATAGGATATAACTACTAGAAGAGTCACAACATTTACAATACAAACTGCCAGCATGCAATTTTCACATTACAGTAGACTTGTCCTTCGATTTTGCATCCTGCCTTGAAGAAGAAGGAGAAGGGTTTTTGCCACTGGTTCTCAACACCTGCAAGAATGTCATTGATTTGTTAAGTAAGGTATACATTGCAAAGGAGTCTATGTAAACATTTGTGTCATTAAAATCACAACTAAAAGACTAGTCCAAACTAGAAAGTAGTGCAAGAAAATGATTTTATTTTATTTTATTAGTCAGACTAATATTTGTGAGAAAATTTAATCCTCACAAAAACTCAAATGGTTATAGAAACAGATAAATATATCCATTCCCAAAAAAATTGGTAGGGAAATGGCTCAAACCAGACCGGTCTTATCATTTCAATTGAGAGATAATTAGCAATGCATTTTGACCACAAAACTCAACTAGTGAAACATACCATCAATTATAAATACTTTCTGTTTTTTTTTTTTTTCTTTTTCTTCTTTTCCCTCAAGAAAACATAAACTAGAAATATATTGTAAAGATACAAAGCATTGTCCATTGGCTTTTTCAATGGGGTTAACTTACTATTTGATTCAACTCATTTATGCTCTTAGAATAATATTCTTTTATTTGGGTCTTGAATAGACCTATTGATTTTTGGGTAGTTGGACCAGGGCTTTGTACATGACATAGCTAACAGTCTTACTCTCAAGAATTTTTATCTTCTCTGTTTGGTTTTTGGTTTTTGGCTTATGAAATTTTAGTTGCTTCCAATTTTGATGGTATTGGCATGGTATTATAATATGTGTTGTACATCTGTATCTATATGCTAAGATGCTTTTTTATGTTTAAGGTGCAGCCAGATGTCATGAGATTTAGGATAAGACTTTTAGTTTTTTTTAGGAGGGTTAGAATTTATTTTGGAAAATTTTAGGAGAAATTTTATATTTTTTTCTTCAAATTGGGGTGGAAAATTTTATGAGAAAGTTATTTATTCTTAATATTTGAAGTGAACTTACATGGATAATAACATTTCACTATGCTTGTAATTACTCGTTCATTCTGATATCACTATGCATTCCAAGTAAAAATTGTCAAAATTACTTTTGTTGTATGATGAATCATTGTCATTTATACTAACCTTCTTTGTTTTGGCCAAGTGTAGGAACTTAGTAAGAAAAATAGCGAGAGCAGAAGCAATTAAAAGGTGACCCACTGTGGTGGATCACGTTCTTATTGTATAATGTATTCATGAAATCAATCTTACAAGCTACTATTTATTTGCTACAGTAAGACCAGGAGACCATTGCACCACCCAGCCCTATTGAGTTGTGGCACAGGACGCACTACAATCTCGTGAAGGGTTGGACTGGGCCTGAAGCTCAGCGGCTTTATGTAAGTTGGAAAAGATTTATATACCACTATTACTAATTTAATATTAATCTAAAATGTTTAAAAGTAGTAACATATATTTATGTTTTTTTAGGAGGAGATGGTCGAGATGCGTGTTCAGCCGACCCCTGAGGGTGAGCAACCGCCGACCGATGACCAGATACGAGAGACTGTTCTGGGCAAGAGGCGCGGATATGTGCGTGGCTTAGGGAGTGGGATGGAGCCGACGGCATCGTTCTCTACCGTCGAGAGCGATGTTAGGTTTCACGCAGCCACCCAAAGAGCTGAGGCAACTAAGAAACTGAATGTAAAGATGAAGGCTGAGATGATAGAGCTCAAGGAGCGGCAGGCCCAGCTAGAGGCTCTTATGAAGACGATCCTCAGCCAGCAAGGAGGCTCTGCTCAACCTTGGTAAGTTTTTAAAATTATTTACTTTGGTACATTTATTATTTGTAGAAAATGTTACATAAAAAAAAAGGGGGGGGGATTTTGGCCTAACGGCCTACAAACTGCATGACACTTCACATATGAAAATAGACTTTCACGAACCTTTTTAATTTCATAGGGATGCAAGTTTCAGCTCCAAAAAGGCTTATTTTGGGGCTTTCACATACCAAAATGCCGGATATCGGCCTAACTACACCGAAACCCCATCACACACCTCACAAATGATAAAATAGAGTTTCACGAACTTACGAAACTCGGTTCGGACGCCCTGGTTTGAAACTTATGCAAGTTTCAACTCCAAAAAGGCTCATTTTGGGGTTTTGACAAACCAAAATGCCGGATATCGGCCTAACTACATCGAAACCCCATCACACCCCTCAAAAATGATAAAATAGACTTACACAAACTTACGGCACTTGGTTCGGATGCCCGGTTTGAAACTTATGCAAGTTTCAACTCCAAAAAGGCTCATTTTGGAGTTTTCACAGACCAAAATGTCGGATATCGGCCTAACTAGATCGAGACCCCATCACACACCTCACAAATGATAAAATAGACTTGTACGAACTTACGGCACTTGGTTCGAATGCCCGGTTTGAAACTTATGCAAGTTTCAACTCCAAAAAGGCTCATTTTGGGGTTTTGACAAACCAAAATTTCGGATATCAGCCTAACTACACCGAAATCCCATCACACACCTCAAAAATGATAAAATAAACTTGCACAAACTTACGGCACTCCGGTTCGGATGCCCGGTTTGAAACTTATGCAAGTTTCAGCTCTAAAAAGGCTCATTTTGGGATTTTCACAGACCAAAATGCCGGATATCAGCCTAACTACACCAAAAATCCATTACACACCTCAAAAATGATAAAATAGACTTGCGTAAACTTACGGCACTCGGTTCGGATTCCCGGTTTGAAACTTATGCAAGTTTCAGCTCCAAAAATGCTCATTTTGGGGTTTTCACAGACCAAAATGCCGGATATCGGCCTAACTACACCTAAAACCCATCACACACCTCAAAAATGATAAAATAGAATTGCATGAACTTACGACACTTCGGTTCGGATGCTCGGTTTGAAACTTATGCAAGTTTCAGCTCCAAACAGGCCTATTTTGGGGTTTTGAAGGACCAAAATGTCAGATATCGGCCTAAATATACCGAAACCCCATCACACACCTCAAAAATGATAAAATAAACTTGCAAAAACTTACGGCACTCAATTCGGATGCCCGGTTTGATACTTGTGCAAGTTTTAGCTCCAAAAAGGCTCATTTTGGGATTTTGACAGACCAAAATGCCGGATATCAGCCTAAATACACCAAAAATCCCATCACACACCTCAAAAATGATAAAATAGACTTGCACAAACTTACGGCACTCAGTTCGGATGCTCGGTTTGATACTTGTGCAACTTTCAGCTCCAAAAAGGCTCATTTTGGGGTTTTGATAGACCAAAATGTCAGATATCAGCCTAACTACACCGAAACCCCATCACACACCTCAAAAATGATAAAATAGACTTGCACGAACTTACGGCACTCAGTTCGGATGCCCGGTCTGAAACTTATGCAAGTTTCAGCTCCAAAAAAGGCTCATTTTGGGGTTTTGACAGACCAAAATGCCGAATATTAGCCTAACTACACTGAAACCCCATCACACACCTCAAAAATGATAAAATAGACTTGCACGAACTTACAGTACTCGGTTCGAATGCCCAGTTTGAAACTTATGCAAGTTTTCAGCTCCAAACAGGCCAATTTTGGAGTTTTGAAGGACCAAAATGCCGGATATTAGCCTAACTACTACCAAAACCCCATCACACACCTCACAAATGATAAAATAGACTTGTACAAACTTACGGCACTTAATTCGGATGCCCGATTTGATACTTGTGCAAGTTTCAGCTCTAAAAAGGCTCATTTTGGGGTTCTGACAGACCAAAATGCCGGATATCGGCCTAACTACACCGAAACCCCATCACACACCTCAAAAATGATAAAATAGACTTGTACAACCTTACGGCACTCAGTTCGGATGCCCGATTTGATACTTGTGCAAGTTTCAACTCCAAAAATGCTCATTTTGGGATTTTGACAGACCATATTACCGAATATCAGCCTAACTACACCGAAACCCTATCACACACCTCACAAATGATAAAATAGATTTGCACAGACTTACGGTATTTGGTTCTGATCAGTGATTTGCAACTTATGCTACTTTATGCCGTTCTTACTATTTATGCATGCAAAAAAAAAAACTATTCACATTCTATGTTCATATATATATATATATATATATATATATTTAATAATTGTTCTAATATATATCATTTGATCTTTATTTCAGATTGATTGGGATTATTGCGCCGCCAAAATTACGTGTTTTGCATCGGAACTTGTTATTTTTATTTTTTTTCTTTTCATGGACAGTTGTAGTTACATTTTTTTAGAAAATTTTAATTTTTCTATTTATTGTCAAATTGTACTTTTATAAATGTACATAATTAGTATAATATATATATATATATATTTGAATGTATATTTCTTTTTTAATAGTCATTTCAGAATGCTTGGAATTTACTGTATATTAGGATGATTAATACAAATTTAAACAGGAATAAAAATACAAATAAAACAAAAAAATTTGGTTCAAAAAAAAAAAAAGACTTTTAGCGACGCACAAAATGCGTCGCTAAAAGGAAAGAAATAAGTGCCAGTACACTATTAGCGACGCTTAAAAAGCGTCGCTAAATACCAACCATTAAGGACGGACAGAGGGCGTCACAAAAGACAACTATTAGCGACGCACGAAGTTTGTCGCAGAAGGCCACTATTAGTGACGCTCACGTGTGCAGTCACTAATTGTTGTATTTTGCGACGCCTTCTGTGCGTCGCTAATGGTGGTCTTTTGCGACGCCCTTTGCTGCCTTGTATAGTATTTGCGACACACATGAAGAATTATTAGCGACGCTCTACATGCGTCGCTAATAGTTAGATTTAGCGACGCTTAGAGATAGGTGCATCACTAATAGTATTAGCGACGCGACTATTTGTGGTGTTGGTAGCGATGCGCAGTGTGCGTTGCAAAATACCTTTAGCGACGCTGTTTCCACTATTAGTGACACATGTGGGCGTCGCTTAATAGTGGAAATTCCTGTAGTGCAAACTCACAATAGAAAAATACATAAAAAGAGAGAAATGTATGCTCTATGTATCTCACTCTCTTTCTCTTATTTTTCTGCTCAACTCACCACACTTGAAAACTAAAAACACACACCCATTTATAGAACTTTCTAGCAATACATAATCCAACACCAAATCTTCTAAGGTCTAAAATTTCAAACTTAAGCACATAAACATATTCCATAAAATCTGCATGGCTTTAGACTTTTGGCTTCTTCAAATCTTGACTGTAGTAACAATTTTTTACTCTTTGCACCTAAAAAATCTTTCTTCTTTGACTGTATTCTCCTCATTGATCTAATCGCAACGTCTTGATGCAATACCCGCTTTGCTTTTTAACATAGGCTTTGAACTCTTTGAAATAGTCCAACACTTCTGACTTCTTTTCAAGGAAAAACACCCATGTCTTCCTGTTATAGTCATCAATGAAGTGAGAAAGTACTTATTATGTCCATTTGATAGTGGCTTTAATGGACCATATACGTCAGTGTGAATAAGCTCCAGCGATCTCGATGCTCTCCAACTTGTTTCTCCAAAGTTGGTTCGATGATGCTTACTAAGAACACAACCTTCACATACGTCATCAAGATAGGAAATCTGACGGAGTCCTCTCACCATATTCTTGTTTGCCAATAGCTTCAAACCTTCAAAATTGAGATGTCCAAGCCTCAAATGCCATAACCAATCCTTGTTGCTGACAATGAATTCATGAACTTCATAGTATCATATTGCATGTTTATGGCAAACATGCGATTCTTGTTCATCTTTACATGAACAAGCTACTTATCATTCCTATCCTTGATTGTAAGATGACAATCTTTCATGTTGATGTCGTATCCTTTCTCCAGGAGTTGTCCCATACTAAAAATGTTGTTCTTCATGACCGGAACATAGTAAACATTTGAGATAAAATCATGGCCTCCACTTTTGTTCTTGATCAAAATATTTCCTTTGCCTTTGATTGTAGTCTTCGAGGAATCGCCAAATTGAGACTTGCCCATGTATAGTCTCGTTAATATAAAAAAAAAAAAATAACTCTTTTCTTCCACACATGTGATTGCTGGCACCTTGAATCTAGAAACCAAACATTACTTTGGTTATCATTATCTCCTTGATGGACTTGCCTCATTTGTTTCTTTTTCGACAAAGTTTTCTTGTTGTCCTACTTCTATTGTTGATTTTCCTCGACACTCGTTGCTATAGTGTCCATAATTATGACAAGTATAGCACTACAAATTCCTTTTGTCATAATTTTGGCGATTGTTGTAACCACCTCGTCTACCTCTTCTTCTTCCACTTGGTGTATAGTTTTGCTGAGTTCTGCCACCTTTCGTACTACCTCTTCATCCTCGTCTTCGTCCTCTAAATCCTGAACCATGGCTATAATTACCATGACCTCGTCCTCGTCCTCGTCCTCGTCCTCTCTACAATGACATCCCTCATTAATGATACCTATCTTCTTTGAGGGACAGCTTGGACTGGAGAGCTTGTTCCAAGAAATTTAAGGATGTCTTCCTTTTGTTTATCCTCATCTCGTGGATCTTTAGTGAGGCCTTTAACTCATCAATCGTTATGGTTGTGAGATCCTTTGATTCTTCAATAGCTGGTACGATGTGCTCAAGTTTTAAGCTTAGAGATCTCAAAATTTTCTCCATCACCAGCATGTTCTTGAGCTTCTTTCTATATCTTCTGATCTAATTGACAATGGACAATACTTTGGTAAAGTACTCTGAGATTGACTCGTTATCCTCTATTTGTAATTGTTCATATTCTTCTCGTAGCAGTTGAAGTCGTATTCGAACGGTTTTTTCAATTCCTCGAAATGAACTTCAAAAAATTTCCCAGGCTTCTTTAACAGTAATAACGGAAGAGATCTTCTCGAAACAGGCTTCATCAACACCTTGATAGAGTAAATACAAGGCCCTTTTATCTTTCTTTCTTGATTCCTTCAATGCAGCTTTCTAGGTATCTGTCAATTTATCTTCATCTTGTTAAGAGGTTGGTTTATTATATAGCCTTTTTTAACTATGTCCCACAGATCTTAAGAAGCAATCAAGACTTTCATCTGTATACTCTAATTTTCATAGTTATCTTTCCCCAAAAGTGGAAACTAGGGTTGAAAGAAGTTAGTTTTGGTCGCCATCATAGTACTTTATAACTTCAAATAAGTTATACATAATTTTTGGTGTGGAATTTTACAAAATAGAGCCAGCAATTGCTTCTAAAACGGCCAATTTGGCTAAAAAACACTTATGGTTTGCTAAAATCGGAGCAAAAATAGACTAAATCGAAGCAAAATAGTGAAATGGATAAAATTTGCTAACTTCAACGGAATATTCCATTTAAAGGCAAAATATGCTAACAGATAAATGACGTCGTTAGTCCATGTGGTAGGTGACGTGGCACAAAGTGGACCCAGAAACTTACGTGGCAATGACGTGGCCGTCTGATTGGATACTACTTGGCCTATGGAGCAGTGTGAGAGAGGTTATGGTTGCGCGGAATTGGTTGGTTGGACTCCTCTCGACAATTTCGACCCAATGGTGTGGTCAAAACTCAATTTAGATGAGTTTGGTTTCTTGGCAGTACACAAACCTTTGCAAAAATTACTTAGTTTATTCAAGCCAAGCTCTGATACCAATTGTTAGAGGTGAGGAGCTTCAAAACACCACTTATGGTGGTTTCCCAGGACAAATAAACACTCAAACAAACTCTTGTATTAATGAAACAAACTCATAATACAAAAATACATAAAATGAGATAAATGTATCTCTTTGTATCTCATTTTCTCTTTCTCTTATTTTTCTACTCAACTCACCACACTTGAAAACTGAAAACACACACATATTTATAGAATTTCCTAGCAGTACATAATCCAACACCAAATCTTCTAAGGTCTAAAATTTCAAACTTAGCACATAAACATATTCCATAAAATTTGCATGGCTTTAAACTTTTAGTTTCTTCAAATCTTGACTGCAGTAACAATTTTTTACTCTTTGCACCTAACAAATCTTTCTTCTTTGAATCATGTTTACCATGTTTCAACAGAATCCAAAGTTTAGCCACATTGGAAAAGCATTGCCAACTTTTAGATTTCTTCTTCTCTATGATTTTTTTTGCAAGCACAATAGTAAGTTCATACAATTATTTTATTTCATTTTCTGGAGAAAATCCAAGTCTTTACAATAGAAAATTTTCTGGGAATGTATCTGTAGGCAGCTTTCTTGGGAAAACTTGGTTGTTAATTGCTTTTAGTTTTTGTGAGTGTGTTTGGATTTGTTGTGTCTCAAATGCTAAAGAAAGTGGCTAAACACTAGTTTGACATATTCATGGATTTTCGTTCAAATCCGATGATTCATTTGTGGTTCAAGGTATTAACGTACTGTGACAGTTTTTCTTGGAATATTGATTGTTTAGGGGATTGATGGTCGGAATGTTGGTGATTTGCAAAAATATTTTCTCACCATGACGACAAGTACTCTTGTCGACCAAAATTTGACACCAACCCTTGAAAATTTAAATGAGTTCATGAAATCTCTGTTAGAAAAAATGGGTTTTTGAGCATAATGTTTTACTATCTTTGAGCTAAATTAAAGTAGGTCTCACACATTAATTTTAGTAGGTCCACATGAAAATGTGTTATCCTCCATGAGGAGATTAATATCATATATTAGGTTGCTCAAAACTATTAATGAGTGAATGAGAAATTACCTCCAAATATCACCACTTGAACATGATAAGAAAAAGCTTGAAGTTTGTGTCCCACATAGGTTGAGTACAAGGCTTTTAAAGAGTATATATACAATTGCCTTGAAGGAGGGTTTGGGCCTTAAAGGCACCCTAAGTTTTATAGATAGGAGAGGATCCGGAGGGGCGAGATCGGGTTCGGGCTTAGGCTTGGGCTTGGCCCGTCGAATATATATCCTTTTGGAAAAAAATTATTTAAATAATTTTCTAAAAATACTGCTACTAGGAACAGTCCAAAACGTTTCATTTTGTTACCATGTTAAATTGAATCCAAAACGTTGTCATAAATGTGAGACTTGTGTGGAGGCAAAGCTTACAAAAACTTTTTTTCAATCAATTGAATTAAGTAGTGAACCTCTAGAATTAATACATTAAGATATTTTTTATTTGAAATTTATTCAAACTAGATGTGGTAAAAAATATTTTCCTACATTTATTGATGATTGCACAAGATACTGTTATATTTACTTGTTGAGAAGTAAAAATGAGGTATTGGAAATGTTTATGCATTAGAAGAATAAGGTTGAGAATTAACTTGATAAAAAGATCAAGTTATTGAGAAATAATAGAGGTGGTGAATATGAAGCACATTTTGGATGAATTATATCCACAACATGGTATTATACACCAAACAATAGCACCTTATTAACCTCAGCAAAATAGGGTTATTGAACGGAAAAACAAAACTTTAAAAGAAATGATGAATGTATTGTTATTAAGTTCTGGACTACCTTAGAATTTGTAAGGGAAAACAATTACTTTCACAAATTATATTCTCAACCGAATACCTCAGAAGAAAACCAATAAATCCCTTTATGAGTTAGGAAAATGTTGAAGACCTTCTTACAAATACTTAAAAGTATGGGGGTGTTTAGCTAAAGTGGTAGTTCCTACACCTAAAAATGTGAAAATATGACCGAAAATAGTTGGTTATGTTTTCATAGGATACGCTCATAATAGTAGTGCATATCAATTTTTGATTCATAAATTAAAAATTCTCGATATGTATGTTAGTACTATTATTGAGTCAAGGAATGCATTATTTTTTGAATATGTATTTCTTTTCAAATCAACACAGGAGTCGAGTTCAATTAAAAGAACTTATGACCAACAAGATGATGATGAACGTAGACGCAACAAAGGGGCTAGAACATCAAAATCTTTTGGACCAGATTTTCTAATGTATTTGTTAAAAGATGAGCCTCAAAACTTTAAATAAGCAATATCAAGTCTTGAAGCTTCATATTGAAAAAAAGGCTATAAATATTGAAGTAGAATTCATTCTGCAAAATCATACATGGAAACTAGTGAATCTTCCACCAGGTTCAAAACCTCTTAGGTATAAATGGATATTCAAGAAGAAAATGAAAACAGATGGATCTATTGTTGTTAAATCTTTCAATTTCCAAATTCATAAAGCTCGACAACTTCCCCGTCACAAAAATAGGTTGACATGATCTGCATCCTAAATTTTGAACCAAATGTGCAACATGAGCAAGATGTGTAAGGACTGGAATGGATTGTTGTGTCACAAACCTGAATTGAAGTTGGAAGTCGTTGCTAATATTGGAAGATCATGGGTTGTTAGTCAGTCCTCTGTTGATGTATTTGACGTCCATTCGCACCCGTTTGTTGTTATTGATCTCGTTAAGCATTTATGTTATTGTCATCAACGACAAGTTAATGGTTTCCTTTATCCTCACACTATTGTTGCTATTCAAAAGTCAATGAGGGATTTGGATTCATTTGTTGATGTTTATTTCCATGTGAGCTGCTTTAAGGAATCTTATGCCGATTCGATTTATCCTATTACATTTGTGGAGAAACCTAATTTTGATAATTCTGACCCATTTATTTTGATAATTCGATTTATCGTCTGTTGATGTATTTGAAGTCTATTTGCACCCGTTTGTTGTTGTTGATCTCGCTAAGCATTTATGTTATTGTCATCAATGGTAAGTTAATGGTTTCGGTTGTCCTCATACTATTGTTGCTATTCAAAAGTCAGGGAAAGATTTAGGACTCATTTGTTGATGCTTATTTCCACGTAAGTTGCTCTAAGGAATCTTATGCTGATTCAATTTATCCTATTACATTTGTGGAAAAACCTAATTTTGATAATTCTGAACCATTTATTTTACCACAGTCTGTCGAAGAAGCAACCTGGGTGTCATAAGAAGAAGAGAATCCATTTCAGGGTAGAGTTGATCAGGGAGATTAGGTGTGGTAGGTGTGGACCGAATAGGACACCATAATCGTAAGGGTTGTAAAGAACCTATGTGAAATCTATGATTTGTTCAAAATTTTGTGTTTCCAACACTTTCATCATTTCAACAAATTTGTTCAAAGTTTTGTTTCATCATTTTATGTTAAGATACTGTTTCATAATCAGAAACTACAGCTTGAACTTTATATCAGAAAGAACAAGATTTCATTTTTTTACGTATAAATTGTAGTTTGTTATATATTAAACTTCATATAAGAAAGAATAAGGAGATTTATACTTAAGCCCTTTGTCTCGCCATCAAATTTTAAAGAATGTAGATATGTAAGCTTACCAAAACATCAGTGTCAAATTGTTAAAAGTTCCACATTATTTGTGTATCTCATTTTTTACATATAAACGGTAATTTGTTACAGTTTTGAATTATATAAGAAAGAATAAGGTAACTTTTTTTACATATAAAATGTAGTTGCTGGCCATCAAATCTCAAAGAATATAGATATGTAAGCTTACCAAAACATCACTGTCAAATTGTTAAAAGTTACACATTATTTATGTATCTCATTTTTTTACATATAAATTGTAGTTTGTTACAGTTTTGAATTATATAAGAAAGAACAAGGTGACTTTTTTTACATATAAATTGTAGTTTGTTACAGTTTTAGCTTTACATAAGAAATAAAATGGGAGTTATACTTATGCCCTTTGCCTGGCCATCATTTTTCATTTATGATCTGTATAGTAACTACTTTGACATCCATATATATAGTCCACACAGTCCTGAAACTAATAGTCACAATTTTCAATATAAATTGTAGTTTGGATACATTTTTAATTTCATATAAGAAAGAGTATGAGACTTATGCTTACAAGTTTCAAGCCGTTCAACAAAAGTTTCATTTCCTTAGGATTATATGATTCATCAACAAAAATCTGAACTTACAAAAACATCACTGTCAAATTTTCAAAAGTTACACATTATGCAACAAAAAAATGGTCAACACATTTTTGTCTACTGTCACTGACTCATTCAAATTTTCATTTTTTTGATTTGTGTCTTTCTTTAGACACAGCCTTGCTATCTTCATAAAGGAACGCTCTGATGAGTCTTACCTTCATTTCCCTTGTCTCTTTCAAATCAAAATTTTCCTTTAGATGACCGTTACTAATGTAGTGCTTCCATTTGTAGCAAAGTACAATCCTTGCAGTTAAGCCTGAAAACATCATTTGAATCACAATATGTTTAATAAATGTATTTAAACTTATGTGTAATAACTTTGAGTAGTTTGTGTCTTATGGTCCACTAGTCTATTATGGGTAAGTTGTTACTGGTGTTAGCCTCATCTTCAAATTAAGGCTTTCAATTGGAAGACCTCTTGCAGAAGTTGCACGAAGTCTTTCCTTTATGAACGTGTCCACATATAATTTCTGAGAATTTGACAGTATGATACAAAACTTAGAACACAATAAAATACAACGGCATGTGCAAGATAGACACTTTACATAAATAGGTATTTAGTCTCATACCAGTTCTTTTGCCTTATCCATGTAGTGGTCAATCATTCCACCTATTGGCAATAATGAATTGTAAAATTTCCATTCACATTCCTATTTATCAAATACTACTAGTGTCCAATGGTTGCTACAACTAGGGATGTAATGGAAAGTGCAAGTACCGATACATTTAGGGACCGTCTATAAGGTATTGTCCACAAAAGTTGTTCTAAAGTCTTCATTTTTTTTGCCTAATCAAGTTTTATCATTGTTTAACAGAAAATACGATGTTGATTAGAATGATATAATTGTGTTAAATACAAATATGTAATCAAAAGCTTGACCTATATTTTACCAAACTATGGTAGGAAAATATAAAAGAAAGTCTGTCGTTTGTCATCCTTTCTTTGTTGCAGCATTTCTTCTTGTTTTCTCATCAGGATCTTGTCATAATTGTCTATCACCTGCATTTCAATGTATAATTGTTTATTTATACAATAATTTTTAAATGATAGTTTAATAATCTATTTGTATTTTTTACTCATTGCATTTGAAGTATCTCTTTCTGTGAGAAGTTTCTTGATATCTTTAAAATCTACAAAACTCATTGCACCATTTGTCCATACTACTGTACTATTTATTGTAAACCAGTGTTACAAGTCAAAACATCGCAAATTAAGCCAATCACGTGCCACATGTTAAATGTGACTGTATATTTCATCAATATTAAACACATTATTATAAATTAAAATACAAGTTTTTTTCATTACGTTTCACTTACCCATCTCTATAACCCTGGTAGATTCTTCTGATGACTTCCAAATCAGTGTTTTGCATGATTTTAGACACTCTCAAATTTTTCAGTATATTGTCAAGCAACTGCAATAGTGTTTTTTTGGATTCCAAGCTATTTTTTGAACTGTAGTAGCCTTTTTACGTTCAACCGCATCGACATCGATTATTTGCTTCATATCTGTACCTTTCAATATTCCTTTTAGGTTGTATCATTGTTGTTTTAGCCCTTGTTTTTCTTTTAAGTTCAGCAATGATTCAACCAAATCAACTAACTTCCTACTCTATTTCCTTTCATCAATAGTCTCTTCAACATTCGTCTCTTCTTTCTTTAAAGATTTTTCCCATCATACTCATACTCCGGCAACTTCAGTGTCTTTCTTTTCCTACTTTTGATTCTTTTCACGTAAGACCTACTATTGTGAACCATCTTTTATATCATCATGCAGCTTATGTACATGTTCCTATGTCACTGCATGTGTAGTTATCTCCTTCGATTTGCTCAACTAACACATTTTTTTCACATTCTAGTGTCTCGATAATTTTCTCAGGCTGCTTTATTTTAGGCATTTTGTTCGACTATTTTTGCTACAAAGCCAGTAGCTTCTAATATGTTCAAATTCTTCAATTTAGTTATCTGCAAGATGTATGATTTTATGACAGTCAATTTAATGTAAATTGTTACATTGGACAGTATTTTTTTTTCGTTGAAAATGAAAAAGAAAAATTAGACATGATTTGATATAATTTTACTAATTTTTTTTTAATTTTTAATTACCTCATCCTTTGCATCGTCAAGCTCTTCATTCTGTTCAAAGGTGTATTTTGTTTGTTGTGTAATGGCTTAGACCAACAACTCCTGGATCTGATCTTCCAATTCACAATCATGGCCATTTTTGGAGTTAAAATTAGTTATAAGGATGACATTTTCATGTTTGAGCTCATTATTAACTCTCTCAAATTCTATTAACCTAGCATGCAGATCATCATTCTCCCCAATGAGATGTCACGTCCTCTTTTGTGATTGATTTTTTTCTTTAGACAGTTTTTGTACCTTTTGTTAAAGCACTTCTAATGTTGTCAGTTCTGAAATTTGTGGATTCAGCAAACACTATTATGTCCATGGATTGTGGAAATTCAGTGCATTGGGTGTTAGTAATATTACTTTCCATTCTATATGTGGCATGTATCTCATTGTCAGATGTTAGATCAGCATTCACAAGTTTCCTCAGGACCAATCACCCCCAATGGTGTGTCAATACCAACCTCATGTTTATTTTTGAAGCCCAGAATGCTATTGCCTCCTACTAAAATCATTCTTTAACAATGGTGTTTCTTCTATTGTTTCTTCTGTATCATTATCACTGCTCTTAGCCCCGCTATACATTGCCTCATCCTCGAAATCATCCCCCCCTTAAATATGCATTATCTTCAAACGAATTGAAACTGTTGTCATCATCGATAACTGATTCCATGTCTACAACCTCTTTTACAGTCTTGGTCAATTCAGTTCCTTTAACCTAAGGATACAATAATGGAGTATTAATTCAAGAATTCACCTAAACACTATACTTTTTTACACATGTTGATAGCAATTATATTACCTGCTCAGTCTCAAAACCACTCAATCTTGTTGATGCAATCATTTTTTGCAATCTCAGGAGATCCTACTTTAGTAACCGAGGAATGGCTTTCCTAGGTGATGGTTTAAGTAAGAAAGTGTACTCACACAACCAATACTACATCAATAATGAATTTAGTAAATTAGTGGTGTGACAATTTTTCACATTATAAATCTTATATTTTTTACATTATAATTGAAGAAATTCTAGCTTTGATAAGCACTTACCACTAATGCAACAACCCACCCGATCACTTTCCTCGGTTGTTAGTGGTATCTCTCGATTGATGCATGAGTTATATTGTGACCTCACATTTTATACTTTGTAACATTCGACACAATAAAATGCATGTTCATGTATCATATACATTATATTATGTATCATTTGAATCCTAAAAAAATGCAAACTTAGAAATTATACACTATTGTGTAATAGTGCATAATTATATAAATTATACAGTACAATATGCAACATATGAGTCATATCATGAACTATTTTGAAACATACAGAATGTGACATCACATTTTATACTTTGTAACATTTGAACACAATAAGATGCATGTTCAGGTATCATATACTTTATATTGTGTATCATTTGAATCCTAAAAAATGCAAACTCAAAAATTATACACTATTGTGTAACACTGCATAATTATACGAATTATATAAGTATTGTAAATGAATAAACATACTCTATAACATAAAGTGTAACATTATATACTACAATATGCAACATATGAGTCATATCGTGAATTATTTTGAAACAAACAAAATGTGACCTCACAGTTTTATACTTTATAACATTTGAACACAATAAGATGCATGTGTCATGTACTTTATATTGTGTATCATTTGAATCCAAAAAAAATGCAAACTTAGAAATTATACATTATTGTGTAACATTGCATAATTATACAGATTATATAAGTATTTCAAATGAACAAACATACTCTGTAACATAAAGTGTAACACTATACACTACAATATGCTAAAATTTTGAACACATACATACTACTTACCAACAATAAGTTAACAAAACCTCTGTTTTGGGGGGCTGTAATGTTTGAATAAAGTTTCTCAAATTTTTTTCACAACTGAAATACAAATATGGATTGTGAAACTATAAAGACCTAGAAAATCATCAAAGGACAATTCGGTAAATTGCCAACATAGATTGAGGTCAGACTGAAAATAAATTGAAGATATGTCAAGACTGTCAAATGAATGTATAAGTCATCAATATGACACAATAAACCTTAAATGGAACTCGAGTGATTTATTCAAGACTAGTATGAGTCACGGGGCCACGCAGTCATTTACAGGACATAAATAAATATGAAAATCCAAACGATAGAATTTGGAGAAATGGACTGCATATTTTCAATCAGAACGTCTAAATTAGCTAGGGTGCCAATTTTGGTGCGATTCTGAGATAGTTTTAATTCGAACTCGTGTGCATGCACAGTTGTCCAACTAACCAAGTGGTGGCTCAGAAAGCATAAAAAGTTTCTCCAAAAAGCTAAGTGAAGTCTTCTAGAACATGACATGTATCAAAATTATGGTGGTAGAAGGGTATGATTGTGCCTGGTAAGGTGCATGGTTAGGAGACAAACTTGATATTGATGTACCATGATGGGACACAACCCCACTAACCCTTTTTCCCTCTCTCTTCTCTTTTTCCCCTTCTCAGCACCCCAAGAACCTCTCTCTCACGCCAAACTCTCCCTCTTTCAAATTTTCTCTATCTCTTTACTTGAGTGTGTGTGGAGGAGTGTTTGTGTTACAATGTGTTTTGAAAATAAAAAGAAAGAGTGTGAATGTGAGTGTGAGTGTGAGTGTGTGTGTGTGTGTGTGTTCAGAGAGTGATCTGCAAGGTGTGTGTGTGTGTGTGTGTGTTAATATGTGTGTTTGTGTGTGTGAGTGTGAAACACACACACATATGCAGTGAGGCAACCATAAATCGAGAATTAGAGAAAAGAAAAAGGAGAAGAATAAATAGGAAAAGAAGAAAAGAAAGAAGAATGAAAATGAAAAAAAGAGAAGTAGAGGGCTGGGCCAAGAGGCGGCCATTAGAGGCCTCTCAAGCTTTCTCTCTCTAAAAACGAAGCTCTCTCTCTAGCATAAAAGTGAGGTAGGGAGTTTTTCTAAACCCTCCTAAGGTTATTGTTGGTTTCCTAAGCTATGTCTGCCTGTTATATGTGATTTTTAATATAAGCATGTGTATATACAGAGATATGTATATGTGTATTATAGAAAGAGAAAGACTGTAGGGGGTCTCACTTGCTTATGGATTTAGTCACTGAAACTAGCATAGAAAAGTAGGGAAGGAACTTAGAAAAGATTTGGGAATGATTTGAGTTTAAATTGGGGCTGAAACATCGGAGAACTAGTTAGGAAAAATCGTTCACCTAAAAATTGAGATTTTTTATTTTCAGAAATGTTAATCCTTAAAACTTAGTTTAAATCATTTAAAAGGATGTTAAATGTGTTTAAGAATGAAAAAGGAAGGGAAAATATATAAGAAACAACAAGAAAAATGGTGGAAAGAATTAGGTTTCTGGCAAAACTCCAGCGAGTTCGCAAGAGAAGACACACTATTCCGGCGTCAGTAGTGGTCAACCCTGGCATTGACCAGTCAATGGGTCAACCAAGTTGGGTCATGGGTCGTGGACTGGATCGGGTCACGGATCCGGGTCTAGCCTAGTGAGTTTTAAACCTAAGAATCTATTTGGCCATAAGAAAATTTGAACTCTAATTCGAAATTGAAATTGGAATAAGGATAACCTTATTCCAAAAATTTGGGATTTAATCAAATTGGGACCATTTGGGCGTATGTTTAAGAAATTGAAATTTCATAAATTACAAAGGGGCTGATTCATTGGAATTAATTGCAAATTAATTAACTAATTTGTGAAAAATTATAATTAAGCCCGCTTGTTTATAAAATTGAAAATAAAGTCAATTAAAATACAAAAATGGGACATTTTTAAAGTTTTTGGATATTTCGGACTCAATGACGGGGTCGGTTTGGACATTTGCAGACCCGGGGTGGTCTCGCATAATTATGTAAAATTACAAAAATACCTTTAATGATAGTTTAAGCAACTTAAAGGCTAATTAAGATTCATACATGGCTATTCCAAGGTTGTTAGACTGCCCAAAAGTCAAATATATGATCAGATTAGAAAAATTGAGACCTGGTAATGGTCCTACCCAAATTGGTAAATGATGATTATACCCCTAGATTTATATTAAGCAATTAAAAGTCAAATTAAGATCCGGAAGAGGCGTTTTCAATATTTTTGAACTCCAGAGACTCAAATATGACATCGGAATAATGAAAAAATGACTCAAGGTGGTCCCACATGAATATGTAAAATTACTAAAATGCCCTTGGGACATGAAATAGATATCTAGAAGAATTAATAAAATGTAAAGAGGACATCTTTAAAGATTTTTGAACCTTCTAGATCCTATTTCAATGTCAGGTTTTGAGATACGGTGTCTCGGTAGATGCATAGCTTGTCTAGTAAATTACAAAAACGTCTTTATAGGTTTAAAAGATAATCAAATGACTTAAAAATAACATGATAGGGCCTCTTTAGGATTTTTTAGGCCCAAGAACACGTTCATTATATTTGTTTGGGCAAATGGGTACCCAATATGTAGACTAATATGTAGTTAGTCATACAGAACCTTAAGACTTGACAAGAGACATTAGTGTAAAGGGTCAAAGTGATTCCAGGGAGAGAATAGTGAAAGTGTAAGACATTTAAGGCACAGTTATGAAAGACACATGTAGTGTCTCTTGGTAGTAGGGCAATGATTGTGACTAGGATGATATCCTGACTTGTTGATACATTTACCCATTGTATGATTTATGTAATATGTCTATCATCATTATTAGATACTTTGTCATTGATTATCAGTATGATACTATTATTATTTTGAGTGTCATGGTGTTGGACATTTCATGATAATACTGGATAAATGTGATCACCATGTGGATGCTTATTGCCATTTCTATTTCTGTCATGGATATATATGATCATTGTTGCTTCTTCTATAATTATTGTGAACCAAATATCCTTTCTTATAATAATTAATTATGGACTTGTTGATATTGTTATCTATATCGATGAACATACTTGAGTGGTGTGAGATTTGAGGAGATATAATGATATTGAGCACTTGGAATGAAATCAGTCACGTCTTTTGTGTGCTCTTGAGCGTGGTGAGATTGCGCTTTACCCGATGTTCTATTTATGATAGAGATGGTGTCTCTTATCGGCTTGCGAGCCATAAACCCATGCGGGTGGTCGTTTATCTCAATCGGATTAGTAACCCATAAAGCACATAGGCTTACCAGGGGCTAATTAGGTGAATATATATTGGGATTAAGATTATTGAGAGATGAAATGAGATGCTTACTCATGGTACTTATCAAAAATCTAGTTCAGTCATACATATATATTGTTCTTATAACTGTAAACAGAAAATGGAGGTGCTTCGTGAGCTTGTATGTTTACATTTATATCTTAGGATTCAATCATGCATATATATTGTTCTTGTGGCTTTAAAAAGAAAATAGAGGTGCTTCATGAGGTTTGTATGAATTTACCTATGTCTTGTGTTCAACCTTACATGTATTGATTGTCCTGATTATTATTGTTATACCACACTGAGTGGTGTCATGCCTTACTGATTATATTATCTACGCTTGTGATTAGTAGATGTTGTTATTGTGTGCTTGTGACGTATAATAAACTTAGGATTTGTCATCTTTGGACTTGCATTAGTTTTTACACGTTGCTTACTTGTGTGTTTTGAGAAACCCTACTAAGCGTTATGGCTCACCCCTATTATTCATAGGAATGGCAGGTATTGGACTAAAAGACAACAACTGTTGAAGCATTACAAAATGACTGAGGACATTGTAGTATTTAGTTCACGTTATTGTATTTATTAAGGGTGTTTGTACCCTTCAGACCTCTTATGTATATTTTTTGTATATAAGGATTGTTAGAGTCAGCTCTGAACATTGTTATAGTATACACTATTGATGGATGACTGGTGTAGTGCCATTGATAGTAATCATTTTCATTTAATTCCATTACGGGACTTGAACAAGTTTAATCATGGAACCGAACCGAAACCGATTAAATGAATCATTTAAAAAAAATGGCCTGTATTTTATATACATTTGTGTAGCATGGTTAGTCCTATTACTTTCCTTTTATGGTCCCAATGACCCCTTAGTTCGGCCCCCCGAGTTAGGGGCATGACAGGAACTCCTTTTATTTACAAATAAAGATCCAATCAATGACAATGACTAAGTTACACTTTGCATTTTTGTATAAGTCGACACTAATTCATCACTGTAAATTCCTAAAAACAAAAAAATTCCGAACTAGGGTTATTGTATTTACAAATTTACTTGAGTTTTAAAAAGGATTGTTTGGTATCTTACCTTTCTGCGCCATTGAATCTTCTGTATGCTGCCTCAACTTTGATTTTTACACTTTATTTTCTTCGATTTTTACACTTTCGTTACACACAAATTTTCACAACTTACCAGAGATTGAATGCCGACCAGAATGTTATAGAATACTTCTATGAGATTACAATGTCGTCGACTAATATGTTTCACAATCGTCGAACTAAACGCCACACCTCCTTCCACAGTCGCAGAGTGAAATGTTCCAAATCTTCTCACGCGTTTTTTTATTTTGAAAATTCTTGTATTTTTTGCGTGAAATCTATGAATTACATGTCTTTTGAAACTGAAAGGTCCTTATTTTGTTTGAAAGTATTTTTTTCCGGTGATCGTGTTCCATTCCTTATTTCAAAAATTATACATTTCTTGATTTTTTGGCGCTTTGTAACAAGGTTATTTTGGTACCTAAAAAAAAGAGGTGGACTTATTGGGCTAATTGTTTGGAAAGTGGACTATAATATTATTTGTCTTAGTAGAGGACTTAGAGCTGAAGGACCCAAACGATTATAAGGGTTTTGATGGTTTTGTCTAAAACTCTAAAGACTTATACGACATTTCATTCCCTCAGTTTTAACCTCTTTTTCACCATAGGTGCCAAAGATGAAGGTTTGATTTGCTTCTCTAATTGTTTTATTATGTTTTAATTAGATTAGTTTTGTCCTCTTTTGTGTTTGTGATTTTTCTATTTGTGATCTAACACCAATCTGAATAACTTTCACTAATTCCTTTGCTTAATTAATACTAAATCTCAGTCAAGAAATTGAAGAATAGGGCGACTACTATTGAAGAGGAAGACGGAGGTACTATGTCGAAGTTTGGGTAAAAAGCAAGAAAGTACATTGAGTAGACTTTTGGGGTTCTCCAATCTCGATTTGCAATTGTATGCGGATCGACACGACTTTGGGATCCTGACACACTTGGGGATATCATGAAGGCGTGCATTATTTTGCATAATATGATTCTTGAAAATGAGCGAGATGGCTACACTAGTCTGTGATTATGAAACATCATTAGAACATAACCCATCCACAGTTATTTCGTTGGATCATAACAATGACTTTGAATCATTCTTGTCTCAGTCATCGACAAATAAAAGATAAGAATACTCATCATAGGCTTTCGAAATGACTTTATTGAACATTTGTGGCAACGACATAGGGAGATGTAGCAAATTGTATAATTTATTTTTTTTTAGTAGGAAGGTTAAGATGTAATGTCTTTTTTTAGTTGTAACTCGTTCTTCATTCATCTAAAGCCTTTAGAATTTATTAAATTTAATATTCATAAAACACAACCAATCATAATATTAAAAATAAGAACATTAAATTGAAAATTAAAACATTGCATTGAAAATAAGAATATTACACTTAAAATCAAAAACATTACATTGAAAATAAGAAAATTAAAACATTATACTTAAAATTAAAACACTACACTAGAAATTAAAACATTATATTAAAAAGTAATAAGACCTCTTATCATAAGTTCGAGTAAAGATCTGTCTTTGAAGTTCCTCATAATAAGACTTCTGCGTGGGAGTTAAATTACTCATATCCATTATCTTGATTTTACGATTTTCATATCTTTGTTCTCTTTCATTCTTCTCTGCCAAAATCCGTAAATGTGTCTCTCTATTTTCAGCATTTTATTGTCGATCTGCAATCTTTTGTTATCGATTTGCAGTCTTTTGTTCATCTTTTTCAATATTTCGAGAGTATATATTGTCAATAGTTGGACAATATTATTTCGAGAGGACTCCAAACCAATATCCCTAACTTCATCGACATATTTATTCTTTTGCCCTTTTTTTTCTTCGGCCTTAGTACCAATTGGGCATTTTGATTCTCTCTTACAAACAACTGCTCCAAGTCATTATTAGAGTTAAGAGAAACTAGACTACAAGGACTTGAGGTACTTGGAAATGATGAAGTTTAAACTTTTGGTTTACTGCTTTGTGTTCTAATTTCATCTCATTTGTAACTATTTTGTAGTATTTTTTAACACATATAAAATGTGAAGTGTTTATTTTGAATAACATGATACATGTGTTTGACCTCAAAAATCTAAAAATAAAAAATAATAATTACTTTTAAATGAGATCTTGGGAGATGACTAACCAATGAATAACAATGAGATCTTGGGAGATGACTAACCAAGATTTACAAAATACATCATCTTCTATGATAGTAAACGATTTGCCATGAACACGAGATTGAATATGTTATTCAAAAATAATTTCAATCCTGTGACTTTCTTCTAAACTTGGAGATATTAAATAATCATCCATTATTTAAAATAAAATTTTTGAGATGAACAAAAATTTTGAGAATAAATTTTTTGATAGAATGCAAAATTAGATGGTTAGAATATTGTGAAGTTGACTAATATTTATAAGAAAAAATTACTACTGTTCTGTATCAAATTTTATTGTTCAGTTTTTTTTTTTTCAGACTACTCGTTGCTATCTTATTTCATTTTTTACCAATTTTGTACCTATTCAACGTCTGCCTACTCTTTTTAAAATTCTCCAACGTTAAATTCATCTATCGAATGACTATCTTTTAGCCTTATCAATACTTTATTTTTTGACCTTTTCTTCCAAGGTGGTTAAAATAATTCAGTCTACCTAATATTTAAATTAATATTTATATCTTAGGAAATTCATCTATCAAGTCAAGGATTTGACATTTCTAAGATTATTTTAAGCATTTCATGTAAAAATTAAATTTAAGATTCATATAAAAGTTAAATTTAAGCATTTCATGTAAAAATTGAATTTAAATTCCATATTCCCATTTTTTATTGAAAAAAATGAATAATTTAAGAGACAGTCTTTAAATTTTGACATTTATCTATATTTTTCTTTTATCTGATAATTTTTTGTATTTCTATCTGATCTATTTATTTTTATGTTCAAAATTAATTAGAATTTTTTTTTATTTTTAGATCTATTGCTTTGCTAACTCAAATTAAATTTGAATTATAAAATTTGGACAGATTCGGCATGATACCTAGAGAGGCTTTTACTCCGAACCAAACTAAAAATTAAATTTGGAGCAAATTTAAATTTGAAGATGCCCTAAGAGGCGGAACAGTGCACACCTGGTTTCCATTCTGCTTGTTCAAGAACTCTAGCTCCGGCGATGGCGGCAGAGAGGGATCGGCGCCGAAATCAGTCAACAATGGAAGATCGATGCCGAAATCAGTAGTTGGAGCCCCTCCCTCAGGCGATTGACGACGAAACCCTCCACCCATCTGTTCGGCGGTGGCCTGTTTATGTTAGATCAAGAACGACTTCAACAATTTCTGATCAACACCCAACAACGATTTGAGTCAGTCCTCCACCGTCCACATCCACTACCGTTGTACCTTTGGAGTTCACGGTTTCTTTCCGCCAAGGTACCCTTTCCTTTTCCTTTTCTTTTCTTTCCCCAATTCCATCTGTTGAAGGGTTTTCTAGGTAAATCCTAGTGACCGTTGGAGATTTGATTCGATGAACAGTAACGCGCAAGTTTTTGTTTATGTTTGAGTTTGCACTGATTTGATATGGGTTTGATGCGCAACTGTTGGAGAGGGTTTTTTTTAGCTTTTTGACTGAAATTTGAATTTGAGTCTGTAGTGAGTAGCTGCTGCAGATGCTCTTAGTAGAGGACTTAAGGCCAAAGGACCCAAAGGATTTTAGGGTTTTGGCGGTTTTGTCTGAAACTTTAAAGACTTAGACGACGTTTCGTTTCTTCAGTTTCAACTTTTTTTTCACCATGGGTGCCAAAGATAAAGGTTTGCTTTGCTGTGCTTTTCTAATTGTTTTATTATGTTTTAATGAGATTAGTTTTGTCCTCTTTTGTGTTTATGATTTTTCTATTTGTGATCTAACACCAATCTGAATAACTTTCGCTAATTCCTTTACTTAATTGATACTAAATCTCAGTCAAGAAATTGAAGAATAGGGCTACTATTGAAGAGGAAGACGAAGTTACTATGTCGAAGTCTGGGGAAAAAGCAAGAGAGCACGTGGAGCAATTGCAGAGACTCCAAGAAAAGGTTAGTACATGAAATGTTATATTCTCGATTATTGAGACTCATATTTTCTGCTATCCCATATCTAGTGTTATAATTTTTGTAAAAGCACTTTGGCTTGCTGATTGTTACTTTTATTTCTTCCTGAAATGGGGAAAAATCATTTTTACTCATAACTCAAGCTGCAGGATTTTCAAATAGCTCAAATAAAAATCATTAGCCATTTATTTTCATTTATTTAGTGGTCTTTAAACCCCTTTTTACTTGTCTCGTTGAAAACCTTTTCGCATTCTTCATTCTGACCTAGTTATTGAGACAATGGAAATGATGGTGACGTCGTCTTTGTTTCCATTCTCTTCTTGAGTTTCAATATAGGCAATAATTTTCAACACAAGCCTCCTTATGAAAAACAACGGCAAAGAGATCCGGAAACTGAGCCCAATGTTGGGACTCGCCACACCAAATATCCTAATTCCTACCAAAAGCTCACAGTCTGCCTTCAGGCCTTCACCCACCACAAAGCTAATATATTTAGAGAATTCCACCGAACCCATTTTAATCCCCTTTAATAAGACTGCCCCATTGGAGCTCCCCTAGGGGCTCAATGTTCAATCATTCAATCACTCCCAAACTAAACATAAATTTACTCTGCCTTCTAAACTAAAGAAATTTCCACCTCCATCCTGAAATGCTAATGTTAACACTGTGTGAGTGGGTAGGTTATCTTTGTTGGCGGTTTATGAATTGTCATCACCCATGTAGGATTCAAAAGTAACACATAACACATGATGGTGTTCGATATGGGGCTGCATGCTATGTCTCCCTTGTCCCCACAAGTATCAAAAAGGATTTTTATTTTTTTTTAAATGTGCTTCTATTTTGCTTGTCTGAGTAGAAGTTCTATGCTTCTTAACCTGTGGAATCCCAAAGAACAATTTTTTTTACGTTGTTGCTGCATGTCCTTGAATATTTGCAAAATACCTTCCCTGCAGCACCATGCAACTACTCCATTATAGTTTGGCATGATGTCCTTGAATATTTCTTGAGTAGTGGTTCCACAGCATCATGCGGTCCATTATAATTTAGCTGATCTTAATTTTTGGCTTATTTTAATGGTGGTTACTATTATATGTATGATCTGCAGACTTGGTTACCTGTAACCCTTATTTATCAAATGAAGCTGTTAAAATTGCTCAATATGTGATTACTTTGACCTTTACTTAACTTGTTGCTCTTTTAGTTTTAGCTGACAACTCTCTAACTAATGATTTCTGCAGGACCCAGAGTTCTATCAGTTCTTGAAAGAGCATGATAAGGAGCTTCTAGAATTCAGTGATGATGACATTGATGTGAGCAGCTTTTTAATCCTTCTAATTACTACACTATTTGGAATTCTTTTTTAATCCTGCTCAAACTTTTTGCAGGATGAAGTTGAAACTGACATCGATGATGAGGAAATTCAAGGAGGTGAAGATCTTGACACACATGACATGGAACACCTGGCCATTACTCCAAAAAAGGAAGAGAAATCTTCTAAAAATGTTATAACTAGTGCAATGGTTGATTCCTGGTGTAATTCAATTCGAGAAAATGCAAAATTAGGTGCAGTTCGTTCTCTTATGAAAGCTTTTCGCACTGCATGTCATTACGGTGATGATGGTGAGGATGAGTCTTCGAAAAAGTTTAGTATCATGTCTAGCAGCGTGTTCAATAAAATAATGTTATTTGTTCTAAGCGAAATGGATGGAATTCTTCGAGCATTGTTGAAACTCCCACCTTCTGGAGGCAAGAAGGAGACCATAATTGACCTGATGAGCACGAAACAGTGGAAGAATTACAACCACCTGGTGAAAACATATCTTGGAAATGCTTTACATGTTTTGAACCAAATGACTGATACAGAAATGATATCATTTACATTACGGCGTCTAAGATATTCATCCATATTTTTAGCTGCTTTTCCAAGCCTCCTAAGGAAATATGTTAAGGTATGCTCAGAGTTGTACAATATTATCATTTAGTTCAACATTTTCCTTGCTTAAATGATGTTGTGTGGTTGGGAAGTGCAGTGGTTCATGGCATTAAATTGACATTTAAAATGGCAGATTTCAATATGATTGCTGCAGTTAATCTACTTTAAATGTGGCCTATATAGGATGTGATCTTGGACCCCGTAGTCAATGCATTGTACATAGATCTTTAACGTCAAAAATATAGTTGGTTGAACTTCAATTTCTTTGTTATACTGTGCAGTCTAGTTGTATTGACAATAGTAGCCAATTTTGTTTGCTACATTCTGTTATCATGTGGTGAATGAAAAAACAAAGATTGTGACTTTTTCAGGTTGTTCTTCATTTCTGGGGTACAGGAGGAGGTGCACTACCAGTTGTGTCATTTCTATTTATTAGAGATTTATGCATTCGTCTTGGTTCTGATTGCGTGGATGAGTGCTTCAAAGGGATGTACAAAGCCTATGTCTTGAACTGCCAATTTGTAAATGCAACAAAATTGCAGCACATTCAGTTTCTTGGCAATTGTGTCACCGAACTTCTTGGGGTGGACCTTCCCACTGCATATCAACATGCCTTTGTTTTCATCCGGCAATTAGCAATGATTTTACGGGAGGCACTAAATATGAAGACTAAGGTATTATTGCCTGTGTTGTCCTGATAGATTATTAAATATTTCTGTCACTCTTCATATTCTTTTATGGGTTGGATTTTTTATACTTACAAGTTTTGAATTTCTTCATTGGTGAATTACTTGCTTCCAAAATTCCAATTTATAATGATCATGTTGACATATTATTGCACTATCAAGTTAGCTGATGTAAGCTTTAGTTTCAAAGCCATAAACATGCAGGATAATTTTTCCATTCCAGGGAGACATTTTAGTGCATATGATTAGCCATTGCTCTTTACTCTTTTAATAGTACTCGTACCTAACTGTTTTATAGGAAGTGTTCAGAAAAGTCTATGAATGGAAATATATGAATTGTCTCGAGCTTTGGACTGGAGCTATTTGTGCCTATGGTTCGGAAGCTGATTTTAGGCCCCTTACTTATCCACTGACTCAAATAATTTCTGGGGTAGCCCGCTTAGTTCCAACTGCTCGGTACTTTCCCCTCAGATTGCGTTGTGCTAGGATGCTCAACCGAATTGCAGCTTCCACTGGTACATTTATACCAGTTTCTTTGCCCCTTTTAGACATGCTGGAGATGAAAGAATTGAATAGACCCCCAACTGGAGGTGTTGGCAAAGCTGTTGATTTGCGCACCATACTAAAGGTACTATTAAGTGTGGTTGTCTTTCTCTTTGTTAATTGCATCTTATGCGAATTAGCAAAATTGCATATTGCATTGCAGGTGAGCAAACCAACCTTGAAGACACGTGCGTTTCAGGAAGCGTGTGTTTTTTCTGTTGTTGAAGAGCTCACTGAACATTTAGCTCAGTGGAGCTATTCTGTCGCTTTCTTAGAGTTGTCTTTTATTCCTGTTGTGCGGCTCCGTAATTTCAGCAAATCTACAAAAATTGAGAGATTCCATCGAGAAATGAGGCATCTCATTCGCCAGGTGTGTCCTTAAAGAGTGGTGATCAACATGCTAAGGCTCACTTGAGCTAGAGATGTGTCGAAAGTGTGTTTGTGTTATTAAAAAAAGCTGTCCATTCTTTTTATTTGACTATTTTATGACTGAATCAATTTATTTTTTCATGTAAGGAAGCTTAAGGTGCATCCCTAATGTTTCAGTTGTTCTGTGTTACAGATTGAGGGCAATTGTAAGTTTACGAATGAAAAGCGCATGTCAATTTCATTTCTACCAAATGATCTTGCAGCAGAATCTTTTCTTGAGGTTTGTACATCCATAGTTTTCAATTAGCTTTGTATTTCCACTTTGCTATCAAGTGGCTAAATTAGGTGATCAAGAGGCTGGCAAATAACGGATTTGACTCGTTTAAATTAAAGTTTACTCATACTTCAGTCAGCCAGATATTTCTTTAGCCAGTTAACAACCTCTTTTAACTTACCCAAAAAAAAAAAAACTGCTTTTAATCTTATTTTTTATTTATTATTCTTATAATTTTTAACTGAAATAGTTTGGTCAATCTTTGGGTTAAAATGATATATCAAACCCAAGGAATCGACTAAGTTAGAGACACGTGGTTTAGTTAACTTAATAATTTGCTGAAACAAACGTGGGATTTTTTTTTTCCTATTTTCATTACTGAAATTACAATTTATTTGGCTATAATAATTAATGGGATTCCACCTTTTTTGTAATTTTAATTATGATTAATTTGGTTTTAATCTTTTTATTAATTAGTGAAGTTTTGAGATGAACCCAGGCTTTGGGATTCTGAACATTGGTAGTGATGCAGTTTTGGGGTTTTCTGTTACGTAAGACTTGGGTACACCTGTTATGTGCAGATATGTGTGGATGTGTGTCTGGGAGTAAGATTTATTTATTCCACAAATGTTGAGAGTCTGGGATATAGCTAAATTATTGTCTTTCTTGATTCTTACTTCTTTAAGTTCCAAGAGAATTGGCGCGTTACTTTTCATGATCCTCCTTGTGTGGAAATTTTTCTTATTATTCATGTTAAATAAGAAGAGATTGCGAGTATGCCTAAGAATCCCTAATCCATTATAAGAATGATTACACTTCTGCTTTTGTTTGATAGACGTGTGCTATTTTAACATTTCTAATTGTAGTGTTTACTAGCTCCATCCCTTTAACTATCAATGTTCCTGTTTTAACTCAACTCAACAAAGCCTTATCTAATCTTGCCTCGCCATTCTACTTTATTTAAGACCATTATGCAATTAGACATACATTTTCACATCTTTTCTTACTACCTCTACCAAAATTAATTTTGTTCGCCTTTGTTCCTTAGCACAATCTTTGATATGAACCGTGTTACTCTTTCTTATTGATGTATTTACCAGTCTTCATTGTACATAGTCATATCACCTTAACTGATTTTCATTCATTTATCTCTTATAGGTGCTACTTTTGTTTTCTCACGAATATGTTCATTTTTAATTCTATCTTTTCTTGTCTTACTGCACATCCATTTCTACAGTTTCATTTCAGCTACACTCATTTTATTGACGTCTTGTTTCTTAACTACCTAATATTTTGTTCCATTCTTCTGCAATCTTTTCCTACATAACCATTAATGTCCCCTTCTATAAGTATTTTTTCCTCTATAGGTATGGCTTGAATTAATTCATTTGTATGTTTTCAAAATTTTGTTTTAATGCGTTCATCCAGTTTTATTTGGGGTGCATTAGGGTTATATTAATTATATTATTTTTGAGCACAAGTTTTATTGGGGTGCATTAGGGTTATATTAATTATATTATTTTTTAGCATAAGTTTTATTAGTATTATCCTCTCTCATTTCTTAATAATAGTTATTGCTTCTTTTACATCCTTATCTACCATTATTCTTACATCATTTCTATATCTATCTTTTTCAGTATAATAAAGTTCATATCTAAACTTTTCAATTTTCCTACCTTTTTTTTTCGGTACATAATTTTTGTACCTTTCTCTCTTACCCATTTTGTTTTTTTTTTGTTGTAAGTGTGCTATTTTAACATTTCTAATTGTAGTATTTACCAGTTCCCCCCCTTTAACTATCAATGTTCCTGTTTTTACTCAACTCAACTCAACTCTACAAAGCCCTACCTAATCTTGTCTTGCCATTCTACTTTATTTAAGACTATTTGGCAATTAGACACATTTTCACATCTTTTTTTACTACTTCTACCAAAATTAATTGTGTTCGCCCCCGTCCCTTAGCACGACCCTTGATATGAACTATGTTACTCTTCCTTGCTATGTATTTATCAATCTTCGTTGTACATGGCCATATCACCTTAACCAATTTTCTTTCATTTATCTCCTATCCGATCATTCTGCCTTCTCATGAATGTGTTCATTTTTAATTCTATATTTTCTTGTTTTACCACACATCCATCTTAGCATTATCATTTTGGTTACACCCATTTTATTGACATCTTGTTTCTTAACTACCCAATATTATGTTCCATCTCAACATCAGTGTTTCTATTTTCCAAATTGTTAATCTAACCCTACTATCTTGGACTAGCTTGTTTACACAGGCCCATCTAGAACAACACGAACCCTTACCCACGTTTCACCACACATGGGGACTGATGTGGCAGCCTTTGTCCATTTTTTGAAACATCTAAAAGCTGATATGCAAGACGTCGCTTAACGGGAACACCTTACCATTTTCTCGAATAATATTAGGATTCAGGTTTAAGGATGATTGCCAACTAGATAACACAACTCTCCTTTGTCTTGAGAAAACTGACAAACCTTATTATATTCTCTATAGGATGAGAAAAAGTTGGGGGCTAGTCCTTTGTCGCAATATGTTGCAACATTACGCCAAAGAGCACAACAAAGAAATGAGTCGCTGATGGAATCCAGGTGCATAAGTTTGTTATTTGATATAATTTATTAAACTCGTATTAACATTAATATATTCTGATTGTCACAAGTTGCAACTTCACTGTGGGCATGCAATTTTCAGTGTACTTGTTGGTGAACACTCATCTGTCTTCGGAAGTAAGACACCAGAAGATGATGAAGACAATGATGCTAGGGATGAAAAAGGTGCTGCTGTCTTTAGTTCTTCGTGGTTGCCAGGAAGTGGTTCCAAGTATGAATACTCTCTCTCTCTCTCTCTCTCTCTCTCTCTCTCTCTCTCTCTCGTATTTACTTATAATAAAAAAATGTGTATTTGATTATCTTTTAGAGTGATGCTATTGGCACTCTACACAAATCTCCATGTTCCATAAAATGGAAGGGCAAAAATGCCTATTATCTTTTTAAAATTGTAATGAAGATGGGAAGAGAGAATAGGACAATTGTTTTCCTTTTATTTTATGGTAGGGTGCAAGAAGCTTCAGGTGGAGCCTGAATAGCCCCCCTATCTTTTATTGCATCTGTTGTTCTTTGTCTCAATTCAAGAGCTATTTGTGGCAGGACCAAACATCCTAAAGAGGAGAAAAAGAAGAAGAGACGGGAGGAGCAGCAGGAAGTGGCAGCTTTAGATGAAGATGTAGTGGAGGACTTGATCCTTAGTTCAGATGAAGATGGTTTTACGAGTGACAGCCCCTCAGTAGGGGATGATATTGAAGCGGAGACCATGCCTAGAAAACAGCAGAGCAAAAAGCAGAAACTGTCTGCAGAGTTGCCAAAAAAGAAAGCACAATTTCATGCAAAAAAGTCGAAGAAGAGGAAGAGAGCAAATTGAGAAGGCATGTTATTCTATTTACTTGTCTTTAGTAATATCATTCTTGTTAGGAGCTTGTGCAGCATGGTTATGATCCGAGTCTTTTGGTGAGCCAATTTTTTCAAGCTGCTTACAGATGGAACTTAAAATTAAGATTAACAAAAGTAGGTCCCTGTGTTTCCTTGTCCAACTGGTCATTTTTCCAAATACTTAATGAGGAACATACCTCTATATTCTCTCACCTCTCAGATCTTTGGTTTTGTTTTAGGAAAATGTTATGTATAATGAATTTTTTTGAAAAAAATTATGTGACCCCCGAGGCATTTATTGTACTAGATCTCACTAACTTGTGTTTAGAATTCGTTGATGAAATTTGTTATATGCATAGCATCATTCTTTATTTTATTTTAAATTCTTCTTGTATCCTTTTTCTCTTGTTCCTTTTATCAACCAGCCAAGAAAAGTGTGTTTTTATTTTATAGCCTTTTGGTAAACAGTCACGATTGCCTTGATTTTGCGTAATAACTCGTAGAAGCTTTAAAGAATGTCCTACATAGCTGGCTGACAAGTTAAAGATTGAGAAATGTGGAATCAAAGTACTTTTTAACTATTTTTTTGAAAGGAATGTTAATAGTTAAAAAATGAAAGTGCATTTGATAACTCTCTGAAAAGTTAATTTTAACTTATTGAAAGATAAAACAGATATTAATTGAAATTATACAAGTATAAATGTATAAAAGCTATGTGTGCATATATTAACAGATTTAAATATTATAAGAAGGAACATGTTAATTAGGTAAATGAATATGTATAGTAGAGAAGTAACATTTCAATTTACCAAGTAAATTATCTTATCACCAGAGGATTGGGGTAGCAAAGTAGATTATCTTATCTCACCAGAGTAGCAAGGACAGCTCTAGTGATTTTATTACAAAAATCACCATAGGATTGGGGTAGGACATATCAGTTCGTATTTCACGGTTTCTGAATGTTGTAAAAGACATTTTTGGGTAAATACTTGGAAGTTTAGGCTTCAGCGGCTTGCTCTTTTTATTTGGCAAACAGCTTGCGCATGGTCCCCCCTGAGGTTGGCCTCATAATCAAGTAGGAACATCTATGTAAGTAAACAAACAGCTCGTGTGAACACAAATTCTAACCACAAACCCGTCACAAGATTCACAAGCACGGATGATTAATCTGCAGACTATATTAGAATTACAACAGCCAGTCTTATTCCACCCACCAACTCGTTAATTAGAATCAGCAATGTAAGACAATTGACTAGACAGCATCAACGCTGTGATGAATCTGGTGGTCCGGTTTGCTGATACTGCTGGTACACTGCCGGTGGATTGTTAATTTTCTCGCATACTCGTATGAATTATAAGACATTTGAATGCATCTGATCATTCCAAAAACACCTTTTCATTACAGTATGCAACAATCTTTGGATTCCATTATACGAGTTATTGATTCAAGTATAACCAGCCATAGTCAGCCGTTGGTAGTCCCATGAATACAAGGAATTGGGGGAGGTACCACATTTTATTAGCAAAAAGTGGCTGTCCTCAAGCCTGCATTGTTTGGCTTCTTGTTATTAGCAAAAATCTCCTTCTGAACCTCACTGGACTGCTCCATATCCTTTTAATGTACTTCCAAAACTTGCAATCCTGCCAAATCAACAAAAGCTCCTTGACCAACTTAGACATCCCCTATCACTATATACAACTGCCAACTTTACATTTGGATTCAGTGAGAATATATTTATGTTTCCATTAGAATGAGATTAAATGGCAGCGGCAGCAGCATCAACAGCAGAACGGTGGCAGAGACAGACACTACAATATATGCTGAGAAATAGACGAGTTTAGAGAGAGAGAGAAGATGGGTGAGCTGGGATTTTCTTGGTGCAGTCGCTGGAGCAGCAGCCGTTGATGGCAGAGGAGAGGAAGACGATGAAGGTGATAGTAGTCATTAACGAAAGCAAAACCAAACAGGTAACTTTAATTAATATTGTCACTAACTAAGTCATTTGTATGTTCTGCTTGGTTACTGAGAAATTGTGGAAAAAGTTAAAAGAATTAGTGCCTTGGTTTTGTCGTCGGGCAACCTAAAGAAATGAATATGTTCCTTAGAATTTTGGAATACTTTTCGGAGTTGTATTGGGAGAATTGGTATCCAAATATGATCTCAATTTTTGAGAATGAGTGAAACATGTTTTGAGTTGTTATCCAAACAGAAATCGCATTCTAAACAATACCTCTCCCCTTTCCAAACCCAGGTTTGTATCATATTAGTAGATTTTCAAAACCTACAGACCAAGACTAGATACACAAGCAGAGATTCACATATATATAAATATATATATATATATAAGGGTTCCTGGGCAACCAAAGAACTTCAATTTGTGTTTCAAGAATGAAATTCAAAAATCAATGTAAACCACAGAAAAGAAGAAACAAAGGTTATCGAAAGATCACCATTCGAATGTAGGGATTGTCGTCGAGGCATGACTCACAAATGATTGGAAAGTCAGAGCGCTCAAGATCTCTCAACAACCGATGCGCCATAACACCACCTGCAAACTGCAGACAGCGAGTGAGAAAGAGAGCCTTCGGAAATTAAAATAAAATAAAAGTCAAACCTACGGATAAGAGTGAAAATTGGTTGGTCATTTGCACTATGAAGTGGGCTGATTTTTTTGGATATGGGCACTGAAGGTCTTGCCCGGATTCGTTTATGGCGTAAAATGGGATCCTTAGCCCAACTACTGCTTCCAACATGGCCCATGGGCTAGTCTCCACATTTTGTATAACTTTTTGGCACGGGCTTGAGCCTCTCTCAAATATATCAACCCTTAAGAGTGCTATACGCCATACGGTGCGACACTCCTGGGCCTACCTTTGAACCAGGTTCCACGGTGAAGGGCCCACATAGCTGATAAGAATGTGATGGACTGGCCTTTCATCTCAAAAGGGTTAATCCTCAAGAATGTCTTCTCTCTAAGTGTCTGTTTGGTTTAGACGTGAAGAAATGTTATTTGAATTCAACAATTGTTTTAAGTTAAGCAGCGGCAAAAGTTCTATTTAAGTTAAATTACCGAGTATTTGAATGATATTAGAGTGTTTGAATGAGATGTGAAAAAAGTGGTTAAAATTTATAAATTGTCTTTCTTATCCTTACTTATTATATTATGTTTTTAGTCATGTATTATATTTAAAATTTATATATATTTATAAATAACAAATATATATAACAATAAAAATAATTATTTATTTTAATATTAAATGTATATTATCAATATTATATTATATTAAATATAATATTATTTATTCTAATATTGAATATTATATTACATTAAATATATACCACATTAAAAGTTAATTATTTAAATAAAAATCATATTATATATGATATTACTTGTGTGTGTGTGTGTGTGTGTGTATATATATATATATAAATATATCTAAAAAATATCAATAAATATATATTTTTATTAAAACAAAGAAAGAGAATAAAAAGAAGAACCGACTTGGAGTTGGCTCCAGTGACCTTCGGCTTCACTCAAGCAAGGCTCCATTCTAATAACTAATTCGTTGAACCTCGCTAACTAGTTGGCTCGAGTGAGATGGTTCAATTGAGCAAAGTCCTTCACTCAAGTGAGATCCACTTCAATGATGTGAATGGCTAGTTGTTGAAGAGTTATAACTCTTTTTTAAAAAGTACGACTCTTTGGAAGAGTTATATCACTTAAACTCTATATATAAAATCCTTGTGACTAAACATAAAATAAATATATATATATATATAATTAATGAAAAATTCCTTAAACTAAATATTTGGCGAGTAGATTCACACTAATTTTGTTTTTGATCCTAAGTTCATACGAGCATAGTAATCAGAATCGGACCGAACCGGCCGGCTCAACCAGTTGAATCGTGAACCAGGCATTAAACCAGTTTGGTTCGATTAAACTACCGGTTTTACTAAAGAACCGGAAAAAATAGGTTGAACCGGCCGATTTTAAAAAAAACTGAGTGAACCGGCCGATTTAAAAAAAAAAATTGATTGAACCACCTTTTGTCTTTTTATCACCTACAACTTTTTTTCTCACAAAAATTCTTATATTTGATGATTAAATAATGAAATTTAGTATAAAATAAGATATTATTGCATGTATTTTTGTTATATATACAAATATATTAAACTTATACATTAAGATAATTTCAATTATTATCCTTATACTTATATTTTGTTATTTATTATTAGATAATAAAAATATATATATACTTTTTCTTGTTATTTTCTTAATTTTTAATATATTTATTGATATTTTTAATATATTAATTATAAAACCGGTTGAACCAATGAACCATGAACCGGTGGCCCCTTCACCTAGTTCATCGCCCGGTCTGGTTCTGATAAGTATGCACGCAAGTTTCAAAATTTTGAGAGCAAACCCACATAAGTACAACTCTATTTTTAATGACAGTTGTACCCCTTTAACTCTCCACCGCTTAATCATTGTCTGCTTGAGACAATTTCCTTTCGTACAAACAATTCAATTAGATCTCAAAAACTATGGATTGTCAATCCTCCGTCACTTCATCTTCTCCACAAAGGTGCCTACTGAACTTTATAAAACCCTAGAAATTGCTCCACTATTTTCTCACCAATTTCTTCTCCCCTCTATCTTATACATTTAATGGTAGCTATATAGTATAACAGTAAGATTTAATGTCACATCCCGAAACCCACCCTATGTGAATTACGAAATGCGATCGGCCGCAATGCCTTCAATTCGGTTCCAAGTTAAATGTATTCTTTTAACATTTAGTTTGCAGCGGAATTTCATGGGTATTTTTTTTTTTTTTGAATGTAAATACACTTAGCAGATTTTACTATTTCAAAACTTATGCATTGTACATGGCTAGTCAAAGTTACATTCTCATGAGCCCATTACATACATACATCTTGAGACTAACAATATTACCCCAAGTCTACTAATCTATCTTTCTTCTTGCTCTAAGTTGTAGTCTACTCTTGAATTGACATCCTTATGATAACTGGAACACCATGTGTTGTACTCTCGCATGTTTTATCTAGGTTTAGAGTTTTTCTCTATTATAGCTTATTATATTTTTCTTTCTCTGGAATACACCTGAAATGTACATGGATAAACTCATGTGAACTTTGTGAGTAACATTGGTGCCCTTTCGTGGGTTTCAGGAAAACCCGAAATACTTTCCTAAAGATAGCATATACAAGCATTTATAAAGCTACTGGCATTCTTAAACACATGCTTGTAAACTTGAATTCTTGTAAAGACATAATAAATCAT
This sequence comes from Nyssa sinensis, assembly GCA_008638375.1. Lineage (NCBI taxonomy): Eukaryota > Viridiplantae > Streptophyta > Magnoliopsida > Cornales > Nyssaceae > Nyssa > Nyssa sinensis. The sequence goes on from CM018031.1 coordinate 18,137,991, forward strand.
GTAAAGTTCATGCTAGCAAATCTTGCAATCAAAACATACTTCATGGTTCTTGAGTAATCATGTATAAAATGATTTCATGATTAAACTTGTGAGCTTGGATTTAGAGATCTCGTGGCTTGCTTGAAGTCATCCAGCTTGAAACCCCCAAAAAGATCCTTATAGTGGCTTATTGGCAGCTTACCAGCATGAAACCCCCGATAAGGTTATCAATGCGGCTCTCTCAAAGCCTACCGGCATGAAACCCCCGATAAGGTCCTTTGTTTGACTTGCTCGTAAGGTTATAACTAATTTGTTGGACCTCGCTAACTAGTTAGCTCAAACGAGGTGGTTCGTTTGAGCAAGGTCCTTCTCCGCTCGGGCGAGATCCACTCCAGTGATGTGAATGGCTAGTTGTCGAAAAGTTATAACTCTTCCCAAAAAGAGCGACTCTTTTGAAGGGTTATATCACTTAAGCACTATATATAAAATTCATGTGACTAAACGGTAATAAAAAATAAAAAGATAATTAATGAAAAGTCTCTTAAACTAAATATTTTGGAAAGTAGATCCACACTTATTTCTTTTTTGATCCTAAGTCCATGCAAATTTTAAAATTTTTAAGAGCAAATTCACATAAGTAAAACTCTATTTTTTAATAACAATTGTACCCCTTTAACTTTCCACCACTCAATCAGAGACTACTTAAGACAATTTCCTTCCCTACAAACAATCCAATCAAATCTCAAAAATTACGGATCATCAATCGTCCTGTACTTCATCTTCTCTACAAAGGTGCCCACTAATTCTATGAAGCCCTATAAACTTTTTTCCCTATTTTCTCACCAGTTTCTTCTCCCTTCTCTCTTATACACATAATGTGTAATATCCCAAAAATCCGGTAAGAGTAAAATAGTAATCGAGCTCATATGAATGAGATAAATTATTAGAAAATATGAGATTAATCCAAAAACACCAAAGATGGTGTATACTCAAAAATTGACAAACCGGTCAACCAAGTGCCGAAATGGATAAATGAGGCAAATATGAAGAATTAATTATGGAAATAATATGGAGAAAATATAAAGTATTAATGGGGACCCAAAAGCAGAGAAATAACTAATAATGATGTTGAATCCCGACTTTACGCTACATTTGTCGGCACCCCATAAGGTGATATTTTATGGAATAAAATAATATATTATAGACGGTAATCAATACTGGGTACACATATATATACCAAGTAGTATGCCTAAAATACATAATATTACTATTGACGAGCCCCGGCTGTAAGCCAAACTTACTGACATGCTACCGACATGCCATAAATTAAGATTTTATGAAATAAAATATTAATATGGTAAGATGTATCAAAAAATATGTTTATACGCATATACATGTCTATTTAGAAAAATATATAAAGAATCACTATGTGTATATATATAATATATAATATAATATATAATATATAATATATAATATATTGTATACATGTACTGGAAGCTTCCATGAGAAGCTCGTGTGAGGCCAAAATATATATGGATCAATATACATGAAGTAAAAGTTGACAAAAGAGGCAGTTGTCCCTCTCTTTCTTATACAATATATATAATATATATATATATATATCTATATATACATATATGAATATTTATATATAGATAATTAGAAGCCAAATCAGGAGAAAGGTAGTCCTGAAGGTTCTAGCTCAGCCAAAATGTTTGACATATAAGAAGCTTCTAGCATGGCTGTAATTGACAACTAACAGGAAAAATCCTAGACTTCTCCACAAGTATCTCGATTGTTTCACCGACTATTATATATAGTTGTATATTGGTATAACAACGAAAGCCCAATCAAATAGAAACCAAACACTGAAACAAAGAGGGAGTGAGAGTAAGAGAATGACTGCAGAAGCATAAAAGAAAGAAGAAGGAAACAGAGGAAAAAGAAAATTCTGAGAAAAGAAAGGTCGGCAAACTAGGTAATAAAACTTAACCTTCTTGATTTATTTTAATTTTTGAATAAGATTTATAATATTAAGATGATTACCAAACGATCAGGTTTCCAAAATTGTAAAGAAACTGAACAACCCACCAGTAAAAGACTTTAAAACATAGGTCTGAATCAAGTTAAATCAAACCAGTTTTGATGCGTAGGGGGAGGGGCTTACACTAGAAAGTTAAGGGAACCCAAATCCATAAAAATTAAACCCAAAACGTTAAAGGAGAGAGCGAAAACTAGAGTTGCAGGTCATTGGTCTGATTTTTGGCATCTCAAATCGAACCTCAAACTCTGTTTTATGAACAAGATAATAATCCCTATGATTGTACGATTACAACAAGCCAAAAATTATCACATTTGGTTAAGAAATGAGGATGTACGACTCAATTATCTATTCGGCCATCAAAGCTTGAATCAAGCTTTTGAGCTTGTTTCGGGCCATGAAAGGAACGCCAAACCACTTATAAACTTTCTAGTAATGATTTAGAAAGAAAAAGAGTAAGAAATCATGGCTTGAAAGGCACGAAATCGAATTGGAAAAAATTTTCAGTTTACTATTACTATTCATTGTCTTGGGGAAGACGATAAACAGTGTCAGATACGGGTCAGGGTCAGTTCGGGCTTGGGTTCGGGTCAACCCGGTTTGGTCCTATATACCTTATGCCAATATGTCGTCATTTCGTCAAGGAAAGAAAAAAAAAAAAAAAAAAGGGGAAACGGAACAACGGCCAGTAGGGTTCGACCCACTGACCTGCGCAGTATAAGGATCCAATGGCCAAGTGAACAACCACCGTGCCACTGAATCAGTTGTGTAAAATTTTCTCTATATATATATATATATATATATATAATATAATATAAATTAAAATAATAATATAATTAAAATAATGTAATTTCATAAAATAGTTCCAATGTTCAAATAAAGTAAAAAAATAATGTAACCCAATATTTTTGGGTTTTCTAGACTCAACGGTGGAGTCCGTTTTAGTAAAAGAAGTACCGAAAAATGTGACGCGTAAAAGTATAAAATTATCAAAATGTCTCTAATACTATACGAAGCCCAAATAAGGTCCAAATTGGACGAAATTGATACCAATAGAAGCCTAAATAATTGTAAACTGGCATATGTGCCTAAATAATAATTCGGGGTCAGAATACCATAAAATATGAAATGACCAAAATAGCATTGAGCATAGAAAATACAAAGTAAATGCCGAATAAGGGCCAATCTAATATCATGGACTGTCATAAGTATAATTATGTGAATTAAAGGGCTAAATAAAACCCCAGAACAAATTAAAGTACAAAATAGAAAGTGACCGATGTGTCCCAATGATCAAAAGCAGATATCAAATGAAGTCCAAAAGACTTAAAACTTTATATATAAGATATATAGAATATTCTGAGGACCACGATAGGGTCCGGAGCAAGAATGACAAAATTACTATTTTGGCCCTAAGGTTAAATAAATGCATAATTGATAACGACTGGAGTCCAAATGACCTAGGCTATAATCCTGACAGCTACTAAGCCTACTTGAGGAACTTAAGAGCATAAGTTAAAAGCCAATGGACCTAATTAGGCCATCTAATAGATTCCTAAGACGATAGATAAGTTATGAATAGATGAATTTTGATCTGTCAGTGATTAATGATGATTATTCAGGATATGCAAGGATGTGTCTGAAGTATCTGGAGACTATCAGAATATCTATACATGGAGATAAGCATAACAGTTGTAAGTAATAACTGATCTCTGCATGTAGTACATTCACAGCCATGTCATAGTTCTTCTATACTCATTGGTACTCTTATTTATCATATCAGATCATTTATGATTCCACTATGTGACATTGCTTCTCAGTGTAATAGCCTAGCTATGATGCTATATCTTGTTCTTGATTTTCATATCTATTGATGATGTTATATCCTGATCATGAGATTCCGTATATTTGTGCAAAAGGCCATTCTATACACTTGTACGTAAGCTAAGAGGGGCCAAATGATATTGTTCTCGGCAGCCCGATAACATAGCAGTAAAAAGCTATAGTTATATTATGTTGCCTTGAACCAATTATGCTTCACATTCTTCTCCGTGGAGAGTAGCGTGATCTTGGTATTTTATCAGTGTCGGATTTGTGCTTTCATCTTGATGCATAGTATGACCCGAGTATGGGGTTCTGTTCCAAGTATAGGCACTAGTTTTACATTACTGACCCGAGTATAGGGTCCTGACCCGAGTATAGGGTCCTGACCCGAGTATGGGGTCCTGTCCCGAGTATGGGGACCAATTTTACATGATTGAGCTCATGCTTATGCACACAAGGGGTAGTCGGGCCTTGTAGTTTATAGCATCCACCAATTTTTGAAATCACCATCTTTTTATTAAGATTCCTAGTATGATCGTGTTCTTATATGAATGATCAGGTAGTTACTCAGTGTTATTTGAGTATGTACTATGATCATTTGATATTCGTTGATGAGCCATGATTGTTGCTTTGATTATCATTTGTATCATTGATCATTGATATACGTTGATGAGCTATGATTGTGTTTATTATTCCTGATCAGTTGATATACATTGCTGAGCTATGATTGTTATATGATATTGACTGGCTATCATATCCTTGTTATTCAGTTCCTTTCAGATCTTGTACACATGACAGAGTAAGGGACTTACTTATTGAGCTTAGTTTAGCTCACTCCAATTTATATGATGGTTTCGGAGACTGACACAGACAGCAGACTATAGGAGGTTGCGACTAGATTGGACATTTTTTACAAGTAAAGGTAATATATAGTAATACGGTCTTGTAGCACTCCCATGTATTCACGTCCTGGGATGACGTGATGATTTAAAAAATTTTACAGGCTATACTTTTATATTAGTAGACTGATATGAACATGTAACCCTTTTATTTTATTGTCTTCCGCTATGTTTATATATGATGATGATGTGGTTACATGTTAGTTGCACTGATGATAGTGTAACAGGATGATCAGGTCCGGTTTGGTGAAAGGGCTGGGTCGGATAGTTGAGGTCCGTCAATTCGTAAAGGGTGGGTTGCAGGTCGTGACATAATGGCAGCTATTTAGTACAATAGTAAGATTCAATTTCACATCCTAAAACCCACCCTATACAGATTGCGAAATGCGACCAGCCGCAAGGCCTTCGATTCGATCCCAAATTGAATGCATTCTTTTAACATTTAGTTTGCAATGGAATTTCATGGGTAATTTATTTTTGAATGCAAATACACTTGGCAAAGTTTTACTATTTCAAAACTTATACATTGGACATGGCTAGACAAAGTTACATTCTCATGAGCCCATTACATACATACATCTCAAGACTAACAATATTACTCCAAGTCTACAAGTATATCTTACTTCTTACTCTTAGTCGTGGTCTCCTCTTGACATGTCATCCTTATGATAACTGGAACACTATGTGTTGTACTCTCGTAGGTTCCATCTAGGCTTAAAGTTTTTCTCTATTATAACTTACTGTGTTTTTCATTTTTTGGTTACACCAGAAATGTACATGGATAAACCCATATAAGCTTTGTGGGAAGCTCGTGAGTAATACCGGTGCCCTTTTGTGGATTTTAGGAAACTTGAAATACTTTCCCAAGAATAGCATATGAAAACATTTATAAATCTATTAACTTTCTTAAACACATGCTTGTAAACTTGAATTCTTGTAAATACATAATAAATCATGTAGAGTTCATGTTAGCAAATATTGCAATCAAAACATACTTCATGGTCCTTGAGTAATCATGTATAAAATGATTTCATGATTGAGCTCGTGAGCTTGGATTTGGAGATCTCGTGGCTTGCTTGAAAACATCCAGCTTGAAACCCCTAAAAAGGTCCTTATAATGGCTTATTAGAAGCTTATTGACATGAAACCCTCGGTAAGGTTATAAGTGCAACTCGCTCAAAGCCTTCCGAATTGAATTCCCCGATAAGGTCATTGGTTCAGCTTGCTCAGGGCCTAACAACATGAAACCTCCGGTAAGGTTATGGTGTCACGATGACACCTCATGGTATTAAAACATGTTACAAATACTTTATCTATCCTAGCTTGTAGAATATTTATGATGTAATTAAGAATGCATGCTATGTTTGAAACATGATTCATGTATCATCATCAAAACATACTTTCATTTAAGTAAGAAAGCAATTACAAAAATACATTTGACAAAAGGCACATGTTCAAGGTACATGGTTAATCACATGTAGTCTAGAGTCCACAATTACTTGCCTACAATCTTGCTTTACCAGTCAACTCATCTCAATTTCCTTGTTGGTGATCCTAAGGCATGGATCAACGCACATTAATACTATATTAACACTTATCATAGCTTAAAGTATCATCCTACTTGATTTTTAGTTCCTTTCTAAACTTAGTCTTACTGTTAGGATTCCCTTAGACTTCCTATTTAGGGCTCCTAATATTTCTTAGTTCATCTTATGGCATACTTGAGCCCTTAGGAGAATTTTGGTCATTTTACCCTTTCATGTTCCAAACAATTTGACACATAGTTCACCTAAACGAACTCCATTTTTTATATCAAAATATCCTTAATACATTACTATAGGTCCCTCTATATTTCTTATACTGTTCAAGTAGCTTAATTAAGTTTTTGAGATGTATTCGTCATTTTATAATTTATTTCGGAGTTCTATTTTTTCCAAATGGACATCATCGTTGGGTCCAAAACATCAGAGATACTAAACCTAGCCTTTTCGAGTCTTAATTAGTCTTCTTGTGACTTACTTTAAGTTTAGAGGTATTTTTATAATTTTATATTTTCATATGGAACCATCTTCAGGTTCCCAAATGTTCAATTAGACCTCAACATTATGTCTGCAGCATCCAACAATGTGGGTATATCTCTTTCTATTCTTTCCCAGTCTATTTTATAACTCGTATATCTTTCAAGGCAGTTTAAGAATTACAAATTTTGGGTATCTATACTTTGGGTACCTCGTTTGATGAAACAGAGTCCACCATTAAGTTTGAAACGTCTTAAAACCTTAGAGTGGGTACCTTTGCGCTCATCAGAGTTCATTTGGTAGTTTAATTAACTCTTTAAGACTTATGTGAAATTAGTCTAATTTATCTGTTTATATATTTCATGATCTAATTTCCCCAATCGGATTCCACCATTCCTTTTGGGATGCCTAGAAATATTAAAAATGCATTTTCTTGCATTTCAATTGGCCTTCATTACACTATTTTTAGGCCCAAAGGTAAAATAGTAATTTTACTCAATTATTAGGGGCATTAAAATAATTTTTAATTATTTTTCTAAGGCCTGAATATAATTTCCCAAAATTGATGGGGTCAAAACAAAAGTATAAAAAGTTCTAGTTCATTTATTTTGGCCCAAACCCACTAATTTGGCCTTTTAATAAGTGAACCAGTTCAATTAAAAAAAGAATCGACTCGTCTAACCAAACAATAAGTGAACAGACACTCAATGGTGAAAAATTGATCGGTCCAACCAGTCTGCAATGGCAGCCTTGCTTTATTGTCAAAACAACGTCGTATCAATTAAAGTTAGAATTTATTTTACGAGCAAGTCAACCCAAACTCGCTTGCGACCCATTAACAAACTCGATTGACCGTTAATCAGTTAACTAGTTTGGCTGTCGGTGCCAATCAACTTCTCCGACGATGACTGCCAGTGACGATCATATTCCGTCCGCCTCTCTACATGTCTCTGATCCATTTTTCTCCTAGAAATACATTTATGGTGTCAAATTGGTATTTGGCTCAATCTTTGGCCCTCAAATGTCAAGTTATAGTCGATGCTCCGACGAGCCTCGACTTTCCATGCGATAGTATCAGTCACTATTTTGACGTGTTTTCATGGCATTTCTTGCTCTATTTTTATTATATTCAAGTTCTGGGACCTTAAGGGATCATTTTCCATTCATTAAACTATAAAAACTAAGTTTAATCCCTTGATTCAATTTTCTCTCTTCGTGACTGTAACTTATTATTTCTCATTGGTCTCTTGACCATTTCAGTTGGTTCAAGTTGCATTGTTCCCCATTTTTAGTGCTCTTTTGAACCAGTTAAGTGTTTCCAAGCTTAGTCTATGTTGTGTTCAAAACCCAATTTACCTTATTTTTAGCCATTGTGTTTTTTTAGGGTTTTCAAAGCTTACACAATGCCATTTCTTTTCATTTTCATCCCTTGAAAAGGTTATTTACATGCATGCAACTAAAAGTTCATAATAACTAATTTGTGAGAGAAAGATTTTAGTGACAGGTAGTTTTAACTTACTTCCAAGGTTGCTATCTCTTTCTCTCTCTTCTTTCTTGCTTACTTGGGCTCTTTCTTGAGCTCCACAACTACTGGACTTCTTTCAATTTCAATTTTGGCCCTTGCATGTTGCATACAAGCCCTTCTTCTTCTTCCTTTCTCTTTTTCTCTTTAAACGACTGATGGGTGTTTAGACAAAATACAAAAGTTGTATTTAGGTTTACATCTCAGCTTATATATGAGAGAAGGTCAATAGTAAGTTGATCATGACATGTGTCCTTCACCCCTTACCATAGTGACACCTCATTGCATGCATTTCTCATGCATACATGATAAAACATATATATGTATATATATATATATATATTAGTTGTATTGGTAATAATAATAGGCTAGTAGCTAGTGATAAAGTTTTGGCATTCATTACTTATGGTCATAGGTTCAAGTCTTGTTCAATGCTTTTGTGGCTATTTTTTCCCTTTTCTTTTCTTTCCTTGTTTTTAATTAATTTGATGACTTTTAAATCCAACACTTTGTAGACCTTGGTGGAGTATGGTGGAACATTCCACTAAGTCTACATATAAGTATACATATACTTATATCCATGTGATCTAATATAGGTGCGGTGTTTGTGCACCACACTTAATCTATCCCCTTTGACTATACAAACTTGATGATCTCTTATAAGATCATTATGTCCTGAGACACCACTTTTATACACAATTTGGTTGAGAGACCATATTAATCTCCAACTATATGCACTTTGTGCACTAATTTACTTACACTTGTCTATGTGTTAATTATTGATTAGCACTTCTTAGGATTATCATAGAAGCTCTTGTTATCTAATCTACATTACTATGGCATACATATGTCTTTTGTCTCTATTTCATGGTCTAATTGCTTCAAGTAATTCGTCTATCGTTCATTGAGGGCTAGTCATTTATTAATGATTGTCATTAGTCTTAATTACCCAATAATATTGGGTCGGGTTGTTACATTTAAGCTTATTCCTCTAAATGGTATTCCTCCATCAATCTTTTGTTGTTATGGAAGAAACCTTGGAGCATCGCTATAGGTCGAGCAACGATATGGATCTGAATCAGCAAAAACAATTGTCACAGCAATAATACGAACAATGGATATAGCATTATCAACAATAGTGGATGGTGATGCAGTAACAATAGATGGCGATGCAGTACTCTAACGAATTTAATAACTGCTTCACTTACACTTGCGAGGTTACCTTAGTAAAGGTTATTCACAATAATCAAATTGGATAATTATAACATTATGGATTCATTGAGTTCCTTTCTTATGTAGTAGCTAAGAAAAATTTCCATAGCTTTAATGGCACTATCATGCCAAACACAGCAAACGTTCTCCCTAAATTGCACTTTTAGCACGGGTGATAGGCGTTCAGATGTTGGTTCTAATCTATATATATTTGTAAGAGTTTTGGCTTCAAATGTTATTGACATAGGATTGCATGAAACTTTTTCTAGTACATATCCATCTGTTAAAGGTGCCAAAGTTGTTGTTGATCCAAATACTGGCCGCTTAAAAAGCTATGGCTATGTTAGGTTTGGTGATGAAAATGAGAAGTCAAGAGTTATGACTAAAATGGATTGGATGTATTGTTCAAGTAAGCCAATGCGCACAAGCTATGGTTTTGTTAAGTTTGAGCTTGATGCCTTATATTGTGATTGGACCATGACCAAAATACTATTTTTCTCAAAATAGTTAAATTTTATTGTTTTGAGAAAACAATGAAATTTGATTGTTTTAGAAACAGTGAAATCTATCCCTATAATTTCTTTTTGCGACAAGTTTAGTAGGTTAACACAATGAAATTTTAAGGTGTCTCTATATTTCTATTCCCTAATCATTCTCTCATTCGGCCACTTTTTTTTTTTTTATGTCAAGTCTTAAAATAGTTAAATTTTATTGTTTCGCAATGAAACGATTAAATTTCACTATTTCCAAAAGGATTAAACTTCACTGTTTCATAATTTTTTTAAAATTTTCTTATGTAATATGGATATTGTTTGATAGATCCTAATTTTTAGAATCTAAATATATAAATTTGATTAAAAATTGACTTATAATTTGTAAGTTACTGAATTTTAAAATTTGAAAAAAAAATTGAAACACTTCCTTAATTTAAGAAAGGTAGTTACAGAGAGATTGTGGTGTTATACAAGAATAGGTATTTTAGTGACAAAAATATTGAAGAACTTTTGAAGTTAAAAAGAATGGTTTTGGACACATCTTAATTAACAACTTATTTGTTTTCCTTTAACTAAGAAGTCTAATAAAAAATTGTTATAATACAACTTCAAATCGTTTTTTTCTTGAAACTCTTTCATATTTCACTTAATATTTTTATTCATATGTCACTTTTTTTTTATATTTGAATTAGATTCTTGTTTCAAAATAACAAAAGATTACAGTCTTTAATTATTTTCATAAGTTTAGGCATTATAATAAAAATTTACTATATCGAAAATAGCATCTTGAATATGTCTCGTGGCCAAACAATCTTCTTTTCATCTTTTCTAAAAATTTTGTCCTCCGTATATTTTAACAAAAAATTCTTTAATGGATTTGGTATAGTGAGATAGTAATTTATTCATCTAATAATATTATATTATGTGTAATATAGTTTTACTATTTTAATAAGACATAATATACAGGACAGAGTATTATTAAAAAAACACATTAATATGTGATGTACTAAACCCATCCAAAAATATCTCATATTTTAATATTTTTTATTATTATATTTATTTTTTATTTTTTTGTGATAGGGAAAGGAATTATTTATTCCAATTTCACCACCATTACCACAACATACGCGCGTGATCCCACCTCCGCCTGACCTAACTGGTCCTCATAGATACAATAAGCTTGTGGAGGAGATAAAACCTAGAGAACATCCATTTCATGTATGAGAAATATTCTGCAATTTCAAGAGCTGTACACGAAAATCGAGGCACGCAGGTGAGTGTCACGTGTGTGAAGCTCTTTCACTGTCCTTGACGGGTGTTCGGCGTCGTTATTCATCAACATGCAAGGCTATTCTCGTCAATTCATTAAACCCTAGCATCACTATCAGGTGTGAACAAATCCAGTAAAGTTCAGCAGCCCATGCAAGATCACCACCGTCCGTAAAAGCCACGATACTTGGATTGATGGAGAGTGACTCGATCGTCTTCCCATGACGTGTAAGACAAGCCAATCAAAAGTCGACGCGCGTCGAGGAGTGGGGGCTGTTACGTTTAAGCGTGCATGTTAGAGAGAATTTCTGGGACCCACTTATTGGAGGTTGGTTTTGGAGGCGAAGAGAAGCTTAAATAGTGGCGTCTTGTGAACGAGAAGCTCAACAAAATACAGGCCTCCTGTTATATTCGGACGACGCGAGGAGGAGAGAGAAAAGAGAGAGAGAGTTTCAGGGAAGGAAGGGGGCTCATCTTGTTCCTAAGGTGCTCTTCTTTCCTCAATCTCTCTCTGTAATTCACAAATCTCTGCATCATTAGCAGCATTTCACACACAAACACATATATTATATCATCTGCATAAATCTATATCCTTAGATGTCCGTGTAGTTTCAGCCATTGAGATTGACCTGCATTACGATTATTTGAATAGATCTGTGGACTAGTGTCTCGTTTTCTTCAAAATTTCTCCGATTCCTTGCTAGCTTTCTCGGGTTTTCACCTATATCTGTGCGTGTGATTATATTATGTGTAAAATTAATTCTGAATTCTTCTTATGTTTATCGGATTTCACTCACCAATATATGTTTGTGTATACATAAAATGCTGAAGCCGATTGTATGAAATGTTTGTTGGGTTGATTTGTATTTTCAATTATTCTTTGATGAATGATTAGGTTAATTTTGTTGGAAATGAGAAATGTGTGTTGCTCTTTTGTTGACTCGTGTGCAGTTTTTGCTTTAGCTTTTTCGGTAATTCGGGTTTGCTTATCTATTATTTATTTATTTTGATTGGAAGCTCTCTCCGGATGCTGTGGGGTTCTGTTATCTCGCTTGGAACCACCTCTTTTAATTATTATTGTTTTTTCATTTCCAACTTTTTTTATAATTATTTTTGGGAATTGCTCTTTCCGCCAAAAATCTGCTTTATCCAAACAAACATCAACCTCGAGGCATCAAGCAAAGTCATTTAATTCTTAATCAATTCATGGTTCAAAGTCTTAGACCGATATCAGATGTATCACCTGAAACCATTAGAACCTAATTGAACATCAACCCGGTGAGGTTTATTGGGACCGCCTCTGGGTTGAACCACTTGTTATAAATATATAATATTTTAAATTTGGTATGTGATGTAAAATTCATATATGAGAGAGATCTCCCGTAGTGTGTGTCCTTCAAAAATGAATTGAATAAGCTATATTTGTGAATCGAATTCACACTACCAGGGAGGCTTGGAGCAAGCGTGACCAATGCGCCATAAGCACTCCCTGTAAACAATAGTCTAAAGCAATCACTCACCTATGTTTTCCAAAGACTATATTTAACTTTCAAACAATTTTTTTTTGGGTACTTAATTCAATTGTTATATAATACTAATATAGCAAATTAGTCTAATAATAACTATATTGCTAATTTAGACTATGTTATACTGTATTTTGCTAATTTGAAGTATCCATTTTGAAGTTTTTATTTAAAAAAGTTATGCTGTTTTTCTTAAATTTAAAATTTATAACTAGCATCTGTTGTATGTTGTATATTATCTGCTACCCCTCTGGCAATAAATCCATGGAATAAACGGATGGACTAGGACCGAAAGCTCAATTGGTTTAAGCAATTATATTGAAGAAGAAAAATGCTACATCTATTTTCTTAATCTAGATACAAGAAAGTGAGACTCACTGCAAACAAATACATGTGAATTTTGTAACTTTGTGCAAAATATGAGAAACTTCATTCTGTATTGTATCAGTGAAAAGAAAATACAAAGGCCTAGCTTCACAATTGCTACCTAATCCTTGTCAACCTAAAACTCGTCCAAGTCTGTGTATAATCTAACAAGGCAAGTGGGGTCCGTCGTGGGTCCTCATCTTGCTTGAAGGGCATGTTAGCGTCAAGGGTCAGCCGAAAATTCTCCTGGAACTCATCGTGTCAATGGAGTTTGACGTGTCAGCCTTACATAAAAATACGGCCCATCGCTGGCGGATTTGGGAAGGCCAGGTGCTGGGGCCTCCAAATTGTTAACAATTTAAAATTTTATACTACTAGTTATTAAAAAAATTCTAAAATTTAGATTTTCATCAATTTTTTTTACTTATATTGTTACAATAAAATTTTTTAAATATTATTTTTGTCCTTTTAAATGCATTGGCAAGATTTGACACTGAGAACCGTCCTTTTAAGACGTGCACTCGAAAATATCTTACTTACATAATAGCATAGTAAGATATAATAGTTAATTTAGAGATAGACTTGTTCGTAATTCATGAATTCTTTTGATGAGAAGTCACAAGTTTTACTCCTATTTTTTTATTAAGAGATATGTAATTTATTTATTTTTTTAAGTATAATTGATGAATACTTAGAATAATTGTTGAACTTAAATGCATTGGCAAGATTTGACACTGAGAACCGTCCTTTTAAGACGTGCACTCGAAAATATCTTACTTACATAATAGCATAATAAGATATAATAGTTAATTTAGAGATAGACTTGTTCGTAATTCATGAATTCTTTTGATGAGAAGTCACAAGTTTTACTCCTATTTTTTTATTAAGAGATATGTAATTTATTAATTTTTTTAAGTATAATTGATGAATACTTAGAATAATTGTTGAACTTATATAGAACTCAGAATCAAGAGACTCTAGGAAAAAAAAATGATCACATAATTACTATTGTCTTGGTCTGATGTTCGTGGCAAAATTTTTCATCTAAAGAGGCTTTAATCCTTGATGGAAAGAAGCCTGAAAAAATGATTATATGATCATTTATTGGCTTATTAAGACACTCTTACCACAGCTGATTAGAAATGTTTAAGTGATGGCCCCCCCACGTGATGTGCCATGTGATGTAATCTATCTGATGTGACAGGGCACCTACTGTTATAATGTATTCTTGTGTGGCAAGGGACCTACTAAAGCAAAATTAGTCAGTGCTTGTCCTATAAATACACTGAAATTAACTATTTTAATGTATTTTTGTTTTTATGGAAGGAAGTCATTGGCATAGACCAATAATTCTGGAGCACTGAATAACTTCCCTAAATTAAACATGTCTTGCTGCGAAATGAAGACACGTTCCCACGGGATGTGCAAATTATTGTGATAGCATACCCAGAATTTTTTATATAAATTAATAATACATTATTGCATCATTTTAGATTAAATAAAATTTAAAAAATTTGTATTTCTTCAAATAATAGTTAGGTGAATTCTGCATTAAAACTTTTAGAATTATCTTTAAGAATTATCCTTTCTTGTTCTTTTCTTGTCCTTTATTCTAGTTAATTTTCACTTCTTTATCTGATCCCTATTTTTCTCTCTTTTGGAATGATAGATGGGATTATTTTTTTATAAAATCCATAATCGTGCTGGCCTACCAGTACCAATGTGCTTTATAAAGGTGGACAAAAATTGTTTGCCGTTTGATTTTTTCGGTATAAAAAATCAAACTTTTTTGTCTACATTTTTCTTCTGCATTGGTTCCTCCTCTTAAAATCTGTTTGCCGCTCAGAAGTAGCTACAATATTTGTTAAAAAAATGCTAGAGATCCCTAATTGTATTTTCAACATAATATGTCATTATATGATATTTTTAAGTCTCACATGATGTGATTTTTAAAGTCATCATATCATAAAAAATACAATTAGCGATATAGATTAGGGATCTCTAATACTATTCTATTTCTTATTCTGTATCATCAGTGATGTTGTAATTAAATTGTAGAGAGTATCTTTGTGACAGTGGTATTTTCTAAGGTAGACTAGGTAGCAAGACCCACTATAATAATTTAATGTGGGTCCTATCTTGTGCCTAACATAATTATATTTTTTGTGATACAGATAGTAACCCTAATGTGGACTATGGTGTGAGCCACAGGTGGGAAAAATAACATTAATGATTATGTTATGTTTAGTAATTTTCTTTTCTCTATTAATTTGTTTTTTCTTTATATTTTGACCATTATAAAAACCATCCAACATGCAAAGAAGTTCTAGAATTTTCCACCTAGTCATTAAAATTAGGCCAGAGAATTGCTCTGTGACATCCAAATTTGAACTACATCCTTAGAAATCTAAGGGGATCTACTCTTTTTCAGGTTTGGGTATCTAACAGAGAGGCCCGCAGGTGGAACAACAATGGGAGCCGGTGGCCGAATGTCTGTTCCAACAACCAAAAATGAACAGAAGAACCCCCTCCAGAGAGTCCCTTACTCCAAACCTCCATTCACCCTTAGCGAAATCAAGAAAGCCATCCCACCCCACTGCTTCAACCGATCCCTGTTCCGCTCATTCTCCTATGTTGTTTACGATCTCTGCCTAGTCTCCATCTTCTACTACATTGCCACCACTTACTTCCACCACCTCCCTCAACACTTCCGCTACCTCGCATGGCCTGTCTACTGGACTCTTCAGGGCTGCGTTCTCACTGGCGTCTGGGTCATTGCTCATGAGTGTGGTCACCATGCTTTCAGTGATTACCAATGGGTTGACGACACAGTTGGCCTCATCCTTCACTCCTCCCTCTTAGTCCCATACTTCTCGTGGAAATACAGTCACCGCCGTCACCACTCCAACACCGGATCCCTTGAGCGCGACGAGGTCTTTGTTCCAAAGCCTAAATCCAAAATCCCATGGTTCTCCAAATACTTGAACAACCCAGTTGGCCGGGTTCTCACCCTGGTGGTCACGCTCACTCTCGGCTGGCCCTTGTACTTGGCCTTCAACGTCTCAGGCAGACCCTATGATCGTTTTGCATGTCACTACAATCCCCATGGCCCGATATACAATGATCGCGAAAGGCTTCAGATTTACATTTCAGACGCGGGTATCATTGCTGCAACATATCTGCTTTTTCGTGTTGCTTTGGCAAAAGGTCTGGCCTGGCTTATATGCATTTATGGAGTCCCATTACTGATTGTGAATGGCTTCCTTGTCCTGATCACATACCTCCAGCACACTCACCCAGCACTGCCTCACTATGATTCATCAGAATGGGATTGGCTGAGGGGAGCTTTGGCGACCATGGACAGAGACTATGGAGTGCTCAACAAGGTTTTCCATAACATCACAGATACCCATGTGGCTCATCACCTCTTCTCTACAATGCCGCATTACCACGCAATGGAAGCAACTAAAGCGATTAAGCCCATACTTGGTGAGTACTACCAGTTGGACAGTACTCCGTTTTACAAGGCGATGTGGAGGGAGGCAAGAGAGTGTCTGTATGTGGAGCCGGATGCGGATGAGGGTACTCCCAACAAAGGTGTATTCTGGTACAAAAACAAGTATTGATCCCAGAATGAAGTAAGATGTCAGTTAGTCTGTTTCTGTAAGTGTCGTTAGTTTGTGTCCTTGGTGTGTTTTGTGTGAAGAGAAGTGCAAGGCATTTGCTCTCTCGAAGTGTCTCAGTTTGCTGCTATGTAATGAACCTCGTCTTAATTATGCACGTGTCTCTGTGAAAATCTCTGTTTTCTTTTGCTGTGTTTGGTTAGAAAGAAAAAAAAATACTAAAATAGAAAAATAATAGGAAAAAAAAAAAAGAAGGAAAGGAAATAAAGGCACCGGATAAGCGTCTCTAATTTAAACCGTGCTTAAATGGTTTTGTTTCAAACTTGATTGAGTTATATAAAAGTGTTATTTGAGTTAAATAGTTATTTAAAAATATTATTTGAGTTAAACATAACATAAAAAGTTAAGACTTATTTATTTAATTTAAATTATATTTAATGAAAAAATTGTGATAAATAAGTGCAATTTGAATTTTTATTTTAAACAATTTTAAAATTAATTAAGTGTAGTTGACAGATTCAAAACGTTCATAAGAAAAATATTGATTGACCAAAAAGCAGGTGCAATAAGGTTGCATTTGATACCATTGAAAATAGGCCACGGTTCCAAAATCCTTCCCACAGGTCACTAGCTAGCACAAATTTTCATACTACTACACCAAAATACAAGTACCGTATGCCAAGTAAAACCCATGTTAAAAATCAACTCTACATGAAAATACAGGTACCTACTCACATTCACATGGCTTGCTATGTAAGTCACTAAAAGCCCTGCCAACGATTCAAAGCAAAGAAATTAACTTCCTAACAAATGCAATTATAGCACAGAACACTCCCAAGTAATGAGCCAAGGGGAAGAAGTATCACTGAGATCCCCCAAGGTTCCAACAAATATAGCTGATCCGGCACTTCTCATCCAAAATTGTGATGCTCACATTATTCTCTTGCCTTTCAAAAGTTTGATCGCTTAAATGCAAAATGAGGTGGTAACAAAAACACAGAGACATGGGGCAAAATAATTTTAGAGAAAACGGTTTTGACATCATCACCTTAATGGGGACAGTTGGAAAACCAAGGAAAAGCCAAGAAATTTCAAGGGATTTTGAAGTTTACCCAAAAGAGAATGTTTTTGCCTACAAAACTGTAACATATGTACAAGAAAATCTCTATCACATTATAGATCTTCCCCTGAAATGATGGCATAAAGCTGTTTGGCCGTCCATGTTACTTCTGCAAGGCTTCGTAGAGGAATTGCAATCTCCTCTGCAATTGTATTCAAGAGAACCCTGCATTCTATAACCAACAAAGATGATGATGTCTTAGCAATCCAACTCAAAATCTTCGCCATGCATATATTTTCCATAGTATTTTTCATACAAGTTTTGACCATGCTACAAATTGTAAATGTATCATATCTTTATTCAACATGATTCTCATGCCTGCTAAGTGTTAAGTCCCCTTCTAGAAGATCTAAATAGTTGGAAACAGTGATTGGTCATATGATTTTGGACCATGAATAAGATGAAAATTTCTGTCAATTACGGGGAATTCCACCTGAATCTAAAAAAATTGCATCCATGAAGATTTGAGAAATTTTGATCAATAGATTCTTCGCTCATTACGGATACTAGGAAGCAACTTTCTGGCACATCAATAATAGTCCAATATCAATAACAATAATGTAGAAATAGAACCTTTTTCAACAAAAATGTTGGAAAGAAAAAGTTCCTAACCTGGAATTTTACTGAAATTGAGCAGAGACATTGAAGCAAGAATCCTGTGCTCAACCCGCTCACCATTTTCCAAGCTTGCTTTCAGCCGAGAGATGAGAGCTGAGAAGGCAGAAAGCTGGAAGTCTGCATCAGATAATGAAGGAAGTGCATGGCTCAACCATGCCACTGTGATCAGGCACACCCTCACCAAATCCAAGTTTCCAGAACCTAGACACTTGGAAATAGACTCCAGAAATAACTTCTTTCCATCACCAAGAAGTGATGCTGACAAGTTCCTCAACCATTCTTCCATGGGCTCTTCTTCACCATCCTATATTTGGTGACAGAACTTCAGACATATAAAAATGAAATAAAAAGCATGCATTGTTTCTCATCTTGGAAGCACGGACACTCTATTTTGACTCATGTATTAAAGTCGGACACGTCTAAGACAGATACATCCCAGACATTGAATTTCGGATACATCCTAGATGTGTTAGGGACATGTTTTCCTTTTCTTTCTTTTTTACTTTTTTCAGATTTCTTCCTCTTCTCCTTTTTTTTTCTTTATATATATATATATTGTTGTAGTAGTTATATATATGTTTTATGTAATAGTTAATTAATTTGTTTAGAACTTGGATCATGAATGTTGATGATTAAATAAAGAAGTTCTTGAATTTTTATTTAATGACTTTGTTATTTTGATATTTTAATAATATTGTTGTGCTTTGTGTGATTTTATGCCAAATTTGAATTAAATAGATTTAAGTTTTTATTATATGATCATATTAAAAATATTAAAAGTGTTTTTCTAACGTAGCTGTGTCTTTTTTTTAGTGTCTACATGTCCATGTTGTATCGTATCAGTGTCCCTTATCTGTGTCCATGCTTCTTCATTTCTCATCAAAGCTGTGGTGAACTGTCAAAAACTATTTAAGAAGTCCACTTCTACATGTGGAATAAGCAGGAATAGAGAGCTTTAAAACCAGTTTCAAGTACGCAGGCTGCTCAGGAAGTGCTCCTGTTCCTGTAATGGGGTAGTCGATTGACTTTGCATAGTGTTGGAAAACCCTCCTCAGAAAATTGAGATCAATAGTTCATGGAATAACAAATACAAGATTTGAGGATGTAGTTTTACCATCAGAGATGAGCACGGGAACAAGATCGGTGCCAAATTATAATATCTAAAATCTCAAGACCTTGGATCAAACCAGCGTTGCTACATTCAGGAAAGCATCCACAAAGCTCAGAAGCCAGGACAACTATCAGGAGCAGTTAGCTTACTCGCATGTGTGGGACTTTTTTGTTTTTTGGAGGGGGAAGGAAAGAAATACATACCGTTGGAATATTTTCATCAACTAGTACATTGTCCAGAAGATCTGCTTCAGAATCATCAAGAAATCCTGCTTGCTTTAGGAGCCAATCCCCTGCCATTATCTTCCCAGAGAAGGAGAAGCGTCCTGCCAAGTTAAGGAGCGCTCTGCAACAGTTTGCTCGGACCTTCTCATCAGATAAGCTGCCATCCAAAGCCACTGAAATGGCGTCAACTGCCTCCTCTCTATATATACTGTACTTCTGAGGCTCTACCTGCAACACAAGGTCTCAGCAAACCTATATCTGATCATGTGACTTTGGAGACATTTTTTTAACTAAGCTAGTATTTTCCAGGAATATGAGTGCCTGATGTTTAATATATTAGGATTCAAATGTTGAATGCATATTTAGAACAAGACAATTCTAATTACAAGGAAACAAATAGCGGAATCATGCAGGTATCATTTGCTTTTAGGAAACCAACAGATAAGTAGTTTCTCTGAAATTCTAACAAAGCATGTCTAGCCACAAATATTTTTCAATAACTGCATAACCTCCACTGTATATGTATGTAAAGAGATTAACAATAAGGGTTTTTACTGGTACATCAAGAAATTCATGACTTGGATATATTTCTAAGCATGCAAGAAAGTCAACCTCAGTATTTTTACATTTTATATTGAAGAATAAATGCATTGTTATAAAAATAAAAATAAAAGTTTACAATAAAAAAAAACTTATGTTTTTTTAAAGTCTTGAATTATTATCTTGAATGATACTAGACTACATGGGTGTTTGGGGTTGCTTTCTCAAGCACACAATCTATACCAAATGTAGTTTTAAAAACTTGGCTAATCAGCCAAACACATTTATCAGGACAACTTTCACAAAAGTAGAAACGGAGGGAAAAAGTTGCACCAAATAGGCCCGACATTGTATTTCAAATATATTTTAGTTGTTTACAACTAGAGACTTTAATTTAAACAGATAGTGTGAAAATAATTGGGAAACATAATAGATGAAGATTTGAAGTACTATATTAACCAAGTTTATCAAGATAATCAATACCAGACTAACATTTCCTCCAAATGTTAGGTCACTTTGAAAACTTCAATAATTCAAAATTAGTGATTTGCACCCTTACCCTCATATTCATGTCCTCCTAATCTCTCTCTCTCTCTCTCTCTCTCTCTCTCTCTCTCTCTCTCTCTCTCTCCCTCTCTCTCTCTCTCCTTTAATCCTAATTTTCATACCATAAATCTTAACTTGGTATTAGAGCAAACAACCTAGGTAAAGAGTTTTTCCAAAACACAACCGAGGAACCACCAAACACAAAGGACCAGAAAATGGCATTGCTGACATGATTTTCTGGTGCTGACATCATTATTTTCTGGCGACTTCCGGCAACCATAACACCATGATTAGGCTCATTTTTCCATGCTGATGTGTGGTATTTTTTGCAAACATTTTTTGAAGCCATCTAGATACATTTTTCTATTTTTGAATTTTTTTTCAAAATATTGGACCCATTTTTTTCAATCTGAATTTTGGGAGGTTTTTAGGCATACTTTGATCTACTATAGAGAGGTGCATTTTGGTCCTAGGAATCTAATTTTGACAAAACTATGCTCGTGTAATTTTTTAGTCTCTTTGAAGATTTTTTGGTTGTCAACTGCTTGTTTTGGGCGATGATCTGGTTTTTTCTTTAGTGTTCAAAGGGTCTACTCTGTAGTAGTCTGTGACTCTACTTGCTGGTATGAACATCACCTTGTTCTTCTTTTGGTGTTTGAATGTTCTTTCGGTTGCTATATGGCTGTTTGAGTGTTCGGTGCAAGAGCAACATTATTTGGCTTCTTGAATGCTGATTTGTTGGGTTCGTTGCTTATTTGGCTTTGAGAAGTATTTGACTGTTCTTTGTGTGCCTTGGGATACTTATGGTTTAACTTGGTTTCTGTTATGGCTGAAGATAAGCCATCCCTAATAAAGAATGATGATATGCCTAAATCTATTACCTCAAACAAAATTGAACAGTCTTAATTACCTAGCTTAGGCACATGTTATTCAGGTGTTTTTTGAATGGAAAACGCAAGTAGAAGTATTTAATGGATGATCCTCTTGCTAAGATAACTCCAAAGTATGAAGAATGAATGTGTGAGGATTTGGTGGATATAAGGTGGCTCTAGCATAGTATGGAACCCCAAGTTGCTATTACCGTTGAATTTTGTGACTTTTCAAAGAAGATTTAGCACTATGTTATAAAATCCTTCTCACAACAAAGTAATGTTTCTTGGTATATGAATTGTATGAGAAGATTTTCCCTACTGAAGTATGGGAAACCATTGTCTAGGTAATACAACACTCGTAAGAATTTATGATTAGATCAACTTCTGCAGTATCGCCCCTTCACTAAAAATTTGAGCAACAGAAACGTCATTAAGAAAACATTATGATTGATTCTCTGCTATCTCGTTTAGACTCATATCTTCGTGGCCTGAATGACTAGATTTTTGCTAGTGAGACTTTTCCTACTACTACTAATGTGTACTCCTGCTTATTGCGTTTATCTATGGGACAGAACTCCATTGTGATAGTATCTACCATCTTTTCATTGGAGTCTTCTACTTTAGTCTCGAGCAGTTGTAGTCATAAGTCTTGGTTCTCATTGTTCTCATGATGGTTTTAGAAATGGTGGCCGTGTTGGTGGATGTGGTGATAGGAAGTGTGATCATTGCGGTGGTATTAATCATATGGAACCTTATTGTAAGTTGAAGTATGGTAAGCCAAATTATGCGCATCAGGTTATGGATGGTCCCACAGAGCCACTGCCTACTTCTACGTCATCTAGACATATTATTACCGGTTCTACATCTCATAATACACTCACTGCTCAACTGATGTAGCAAGGCTGGATATTTGACTGTTCGCAGCAAGGCTGGAAGGGTCTGGAAGAGATATTCTAGAATTCTTGAGTTTATTAATTACTTTGAAAAAAGCCTCCACTTTGTTTTATCATTATTACTAGTCTTGGAATCTTAAAAGGTGTTGTCAAAAGTCTTTATTAGGCTTGACTAGTCTATTTTGGGAACTAGAATTCATTTAAGAGGGTGGTTGGACTTTAAATCTCAGGTTATGTTCGAATTGTCTATATGAGCTGATGATATTGTATTAAAGAGACAGGTTAATATATTATTCTCCACTTGTATCTCTAAAAGCTAGTTTCAGTGTTTAATTCCTCAGGGAATTCTCTTTCCTATTCAAATTCTCTGCAACTCCTTTTGGTTAATCTTTCTCAAGCACACTTACAGACCCTTGGCTTACATAGTTGCTGAAATCTATATTTTCAGCACCTTGTTTCCAGTTTAGGGTTATCTGTATCAGGTGCTGAAAATATAAATGCAAGATATAAGGGCTGAAGTAATTAATGAAGTCTTGAACCCTTTTTTTCATCCAATCTCTCTCTTTCTCTCCTTCCCTCTTCCTCTAATCCTAATTTTCGTACCATAAATCTTAACTGGTGGTGCAGAAATAAGTTGAATTGTAAAGTTACAAATCTACAATCCAAAATTCAATTTAATAGCATTCATAGTATTTGGAAATACAACATGTATTGTAGAAATAAATATCAGATTGCATCTTTTTTCTAAATGCCTTTCATGTTCACTAATTCAACTATATAAAATGGCAAAATACTGCAATGATGGGTCCAAGAAAAATGAAATGGAGGTAAGCAGGAACAGGAGAAAACCCGAATTGAAGTTTTGTATTGCACTTTCGTATACTACTGCCAATCAAAGTATTTACTAAAGGAGCATACCAAAAGATCTAATTGTAACAGGAGGACAGCAACAAGGGGTCTTTGCTCTGGAGGACTACTCTGGAGATAGACAAGCAAAACATGCATTGTGTTCACTATGCCTTCATTCCACAAGCCACTCAAGAGAAGATTAACATCTTTCCTCCTGAAATGACAATGACAATAGCATAGAATTAATGGTTGGAAAGATCAGTCAATACTAATCAGGAAATTACTGCTGGAAAGTAAGCATGATATTGCAATTACTAAAACAAAAGATATATTCACTTAGACACCCTATTTAACTCCAAATACATATTCCAAAGAGCCCTCATATTCTAAAAGTACATCAAAACCTCTAAATAGAATTACTTGCCTATTGCTTAAACTCCCACTGCACTGCAACACTATCACATGTTTGTAATGAAATACCGCCACATTTTTTAGATAGAATATGGTTAACATACAGTAATAGCTCAGTATATCAATATCTAGACTAAAACAGACATCCACACCTCTCTCATTTTATTGAAGGAATATTGCCTAAAGAAGTAGTGAATCTCTATGTTCCAAAAAACTTCCTAAAAATAAAGGTCAGAATATTTCAAGCATTATTTATCATTCAAGGTATTGACGGCAGAAACAATCAGAAAAGATAATTGCGTCATGGCAAGGGGAGTGTTCAAGCAATAGAGAATTAAGTATAGAAGTAGTGAATAAGTTTCAAAAAATGAAAGTTACCCAAAGCATCTGTGGCAAACAAAAGAGGACTCTAATGTAATCTTCCCATATGCATGCATACGCCAACTCAATCAGCAATACTGTTCAATCTTCTTGATCTTAACTATGTGTCACGTATTTATGTATGCATGCAAATGTATCATTACCTTTTAGTTAAGGAAAAAGGTCGCATTCAAAAAGAATCCATGATTATTCCAAATTGATTCTTTCTAGCTACTAGAATAGTACAAAGGCAAAGGATTATCTTAAGCATACTGCAGGAAAACAAATCAAAAAATGAAGCAACCAATGTACAGCACAGAAAAGGAACCAAAGGATTAAACATCACATACCTATTTAGGCAAATCAATTCAGTTAGCAGTAACACCGCATTTGCTCTTGACTTTACCTGCTTGCTATGGAGAAGCTCAAGGACACACTGTGTTTTTATGTTTCTTGCTATTTGATTTCTGCAACTAGCGTCCACTTCAATACAATGGGACAGTAATGCTGCCACACGTGTCTTCTCTTCCAAGTTTGCAAATTCAAACCTTCGAATAAGAAACTGCAAGCCTCCAAGAGATATAAGGTGTTTGGCATTTGTTACTCTTTCCTCTTTACTGAAGGTAGTAAGAAGCTGATCTACTATAAAAACGGCTGTTTCATCCCTGAAATTAGGCTTGTGTTCCCCTGAGCTCCCTGCTACCTGAGAGGCAAAAGCCAACAGATGCCTACAGTGTTCTGATTTCCAGTTATCAATAACACTGCTTCAAAATGAAGTTAGTAAGTGGCACAACTTGACACTGCACTGTTCTCCCTGTTACTGGACATGTCCTATTTCCTTTGCCAAACCATTCTGTGATAGCAGCTCGCTCAAAGGTTTGGCCAGTCTGTAGGGTCACTGGATCTTCAAACAAAAGTCCAGTCAGAGGGCATATAAAATCCTGGGGGGTGCTTGAGCAAAAGAGTCGCTCGTCAAAATATTCATAATTTCCATGCAAATCTGCGCCGGGAAAAAGTAGATATGAGCAAAGTATTCGAATATTCAATGTGAAAAGTGACCCATTTCTGTAAGTTTTCCCTTCTACCCACCTTCAATAGATGACCTCCTTTGAGTTAGCTGCATCACAAAATGTTGAAAATGATGTTATTAGAAAGCAATAATATTTTAGTATATAAACATTAAAAGGCAAGACAAGAATTCAGTACATTTGCCAAAGGGTAGGGATCTGGTGCATCCTCAGAATGCAATGAACGCATAGAAGCATTGAGATCAACAGATTCCTCAGTCAGTTGCAATTCAAAAACAGATTTTGCTAGCCTCTTGAGTGTAAGCTCATTTGCTTTCATACATGGAATTCCACGAAACAGACCGGTGCTTTCTGAAGTTACTTGCCACAATTGAGAGTTGCCAAATTTGTCATTGAAATTTCCTTCATCTGGAGCACTTGCTCTATTCACTGTCCATGCTTGCTCAGCTACTAGTTCATATTCCTACAAAGATGTTGGAATTTCTTGAGAGCATAACCCATGCTATGATATAAATTAAAGATGAAAAAAAAATTAACTTATAGTTTATCACTTTTCATGCACGTGATAAAGTTGACTCAACTCAATAAAATATTAATCCCAAATACCTGGGACTAATAAGGTGTGACTAAATGTTTCACATTGTCGGTCTACCTAACACAACTCTCTTCCTTCATACACGTCATAGGAGATAATATTTGATCGGTCAATCATAGATTTTATTCCAAACAACGCATCACATTACCCAAAAAAAACTTCAAAATTGTTTTTATTCCATTCACAACTAAAAAAGCAGACTTAAAAATAAAATAAATCCCCAAAAGAGTCTTCAAATGAAGAATTTGTTTATCATATGGTCGAATATTTAAAAAGAAAGTAAGGGAAGAAAATAAAGCTTATTTAGTAAATGTGTGTGGCAAATGGCTTAAACATAGGGCAAGGTTCAAAGCCTCAATTGTAGGCTAAGTGTTAAGGCATAAACCTGAAAATGGAAAAATCACTATAGAACCTACCATACCAGCCAAATTAGAACAACTTAAATGCCAAATGATTTTTTTTTTTTTGGGGGGGGGGGGGGGGGGGGGAAACATTCAGCAGAACTTGGAAAACAAGAAAAAGTTTAAATTTGCTGAACATGCAAAAGGTGATGTGAAATTGTAGAGAGAGTGACACTCAACTTTAAGTTGCAAAATAAAAATACAGTAAACAATCCTGCAGTTCCTAAAACTAATAGATTAGATTATGGCCTGACTTTCCCGTCATTGGGGGGGGGGGGGGGGGGGGGAATTCAGCAGAACCTAGAAAACAGGAAAAAGCTAATTTGGATGAACAACATGCAAAAGGTGATGTGAAATTATAGAAAGAATGACACTCAAGTTCGAGTTGCAAAATAGATATATGGTAAACAATCGCGCAGTTCCTAAAACTAATAGGTTAAATTATGGCCTGATCTCCACTTACCGGAAAGTCTAACATGTTAATTACTGGCAACACAAGAACGAGACTTCATAAAAAAATAACTTCGTTAAACATCATTTACTCTAATAACAGAGAACTTCCTAATATGTTCAGTGAAATCCATCAACAGTTGCTAAAATGTCCCTAACAGGCATCCAAAACAAGAATAAAAATAAACGTAAAAAATGAAAATAAAATAAATTTTAAACAAAGCCACATACAGGATAAGATGCATCATCTTGATCAGCATGCTTAACTGTTTCAGAAGAGTATGTTAATGTTCGTTTGTCTACAACAGCAGAATCATCGTAGCTTCTTATACTATTGTCAAAGTACTCTGCCTCCTTATAATCTTCCACTTCATCAACTCCTGGTTTATGTGAACGACTAAATACTGCATCATATAATTTTTTACTGACCATGGGCTGAGATGAAAAAAGACCAACTGGACTACCCATGTCTGGGGAGTGGCTATGCAAACCTCCCTGCTGAACTCCCTGAACAGATATAGAAGGGACGTGGATGGAAGGAATGGAAGGAGCCTCAACCCCTTCTGTGAGCCAATCCTTGTAATAAACTGCAAACTGATAAGTACCAGAATCCAGAATTTCATTATACACTTTTTCAAGAAGTTTTAGTTTCCTTGCCTTGCTTGGAGTATCTGCTAGAGAATCAGCTTCCTGATTATACCAAACCTTCAAATGAGAAAGATGTGGAAGGAAAACATAGTCCCACAACTCAGGCAACAAAGTTGTTCGAGCCTGGAATGGTGAATCACAAAAAACTTGCAGAAGATGCTTTGCTGCTATCCTGTCTTTCTTCTGTAGCTTATATATCACACCGAGGTAGAGATGAGCACAAGCTGCCAACTTAGAATTAGGAATCCCAGATGTAAACCCATCTTTTAAATCATTCGAATTTAAACCTGTGATCACACTAAGCTGCAATAATGCTTTTTTCAACTCTTTGGTACTTGCACATTCCTCAACAGCTCTTTCCAATGTTTCTATAGCTTGTTCAAGATTGACTATGACTTTGCTTTCAGAAATGAGGCCTTCTTCCAATTCAACAAAATTAAGGGAAGAGAAACAATTGTGATGAAGCGATGTACGGAAATCCTCGTCATTGAGAAAACGTTTGATATACCCACTTAAGATGGATATCAGGGCTTGGATAGCAACTTCGTCAAGAGCAGGTTCAGCAACACTCTGTTCAATCTCCGCATGCCTTCGACTCCTACTGTCATCAAGGCTTTTACTGTTTTGTGAACTTCTGGTAGGCCAGCTGTATGAGTTCTCAGGTTTTTCCATGCTTTTCTGATAATTATCACCAAAATTTGTGCGTCTAAACATATCCTCATTAGAATTGTTTCCATACCTCTTGTCTACCTGTTTATCCTTCCCTGACCCCTCTTTGTACCTCAACCTTTCCTCAATTCCACTGGAATATTCCCCCCTTCTTCTCTCAGAGCTATTAGACCGGCTGTATGAGGTCTCGGGTTTTTTCATGCTCTTCCGATAATTATCTCCATAAATTGTGCGTCCAAGCATATCCTTATTAGAATTGTTTCCATACCTCTTATCTACCTGTTTATCCTTCCCTGACCCCTCTTTGGACCTCAGTCTTTCCCCAATTCCATTGGAATATCCCCCCTTGCTTCTCTCAGAGCTATACAGTTCATTCGAATATATATCTTTATATCTCTCAATTTCTTCTTCTCCAACCTCAACTATCTCATTACCCATCAAATCTTCCATGGAATCGACAGTAATTGTGTTAACATCCTGCAAATCTTCAGAACCTCTTTTATCTAATTTCTCCCTGGTTTCCCTTTTTGACTCTCTATTCAATTTCTCCCCTCTAATAAGATCATCCCTCAGTCTTTGAGTAACACTCTCACTTTTTGGTGATTCGCCTCTCAAATTGTACAAGGATACATCAGACTTTGTCCTCTCTGTCCTTTTTTTAACACCTGTTGAAGAGCCAGACTTATGTTGGTCCCGAAAGGGGTAAAGCGGCATACTTACAGGTTTTGATCCAAATGAAGCTCTCGGCAACATCTTTGATCTTCTCCCTCTAAACCCTTCCTTCGCAAGAAGATCCTCCAACGATGCTGCCATTTCCACCCAAACTATGGTCTTCAGACCCTTTCTCAGCACCGAATCCTGTTCCACCAAAAGAAAGCAAAACTTGAAAACTTTCACCACTAAAATCCGCAGAATATGCCATTTTCCTACCTTTGAGCTTGTTTTTCCAATCCCACACAGAATTAAAAAGATTTTGCACAAAACCCAACTATTCAAAAGTCGAAGAAATTTGTTTATATAGTTGATCCCGAGCTACCATTTCTTTGAGATTCAAACTAACTTTCATCAAAACTAAAAATACCACAAGGAAGAAGGAATGAAAATAAAAACATTCCTCTGATCATTGATGTCACTTTTACAGTTTTACTTACTATCACGTACGACATTCATGAAAATTTTTCTGATAATCCTGTTATTTGAAAGTAGAGAAAATTTCACTAACTAGTTAATTGAAGCTTACATGTATGATGTAAACACCAGTTCTGTAAACTTTTCAAGCACCTTTCATTCCCAAGACACAATTCCCAAATTTATATTAAAATCCTATAATTTCAAAGCTGGAAAAGTTTGATTGACTGGTTAATAAAAGCACTCACATTTTTCATATTCAGTCTTACTTTTTATTCAGTTCAGAACAATATTAGAACTAAAAAGAAACAACAACAAAGCAGGAAGCAAAAATCAAATGCAAAGAAACACCTTTTTCACTGTTTTCTTAAAATCATTTCTGCAATCTCACACATAGTTCAAGAAAGTTTTTTATCGGAACCTTACAATTCCAAAATTGAAGAAATTGATCAAATATTTAATTCGAAATTACCCATATATATACACGCATAAACATATGGATACATAAATGTGCAGCAAATAAACACCACCTTTACTCCTTTAACTACACTCACAATCCCAAACAAAGTTCACAAAAATCTTTTAAGAAAACATTAGAATTCGGTAGTCGAAGAAATTCAATCATATAGTTAATTCCAAGTTAACTATATACAAACATAAATACACAGATACATACATATAGTGATATTACATAGACATATATATATATAGCATGCGGAAACAGAAAAGAACCAAGAAGGAAGAAAAATCAAATACCTGTAAGCTTTGTTTTCAATATCGAAACGATAATTATCTCAGATTCGATCTTTCTTTTAGGGTTTGATCTTCGATGAAAAATATAGAAAGAAGAAAAGATTTGAGGGGCTTCGAATCTTTTAAGGAGAAGAAAAGAGAATAATGGAAATGCTGGGTGAGGAAAAGCCATTGTTTGGGCCGATATTAAGGAATGAAACAAAGGAAAAACAGAAAAAACAAAGAGAGAGTGCGATAAAGGTTGAAGAAGGTAACACTAGGCAACAAGGCAACAGAGAGAGCAAAGAGAAACAAATGAATGATGACAAATGAGAGAGGCTGAACTGAAGGTATTGAAGTGAAGTTTCATTGGCAAACTAAGCATATGTTTGCAGGCCATCAGAGTCTCTCTCTTTAAACCGTTTCAACTGCCGCCCTCTCCATCTTTCTTTTTTGGCCTTATTACTCTTTTTTTTGCCAACTATTTCTTATTTTGTTAATTACATTTTTTTGCTTTTATAAACTTTAAAAAAAAACAATAATTATCCTAATTTTTTACTCACGTATTTAAGTGCATATTTGGCATTTTAAAAAAATATATTAAAAAAATTTCCTTCATCTCCAAATTCATCTAGTTTTGTTGGACAAGTGGTGCTAAGACTTTTTCCAATAGGAAAAACAATTCAAGTAGTAATTTTTTTTTTTTTTTTTGTGAGAGATCCCATATATGAATCTAGATGTATAGAAATACTCTAATGGAAAAAACAATTAGGTAGTAACTTATTTTTGTTGTAAGAGACTCTACATACGGATCTTGATGTATAAAAATATACCTAGAGGGGGATGAATTTGTCTATAATAATAATTTAAAATTTCTCTGCCCCAATTTAAATGTTTTTTATATGATTGAGTTTTTACTTTGATTATGTGAAAATTAATGTCATCGTGTGTACAATTACGATATGAGATATATGAATAATAAAGTACAAAGAAATAAACACACAATTTTTTATAAGAAGAACCTGCAAACAAAGTCTACTATGCGAAGATAAACCTTGGGGCCCTAGTCTAGATATGCACACAATCCATTGTGAAGAAACTTGAAAGATTACAGACTCTAGACTACACAATGATTTAGTACACGGTTCATGCCCCTAATCTAATCATTCTCAACCTCAAATCTACAAGTGTTCTTCACGTACAACACCACTTCAAATTCACGAACGACTTCTCCCAACCACATATACAAATCCACGTAACTTTGAATACCCTCCGATCCCACGACCTTGACTCATCAACAGTCTATACCATTCAACTCGTCAAGAATATGATATTATTGCTGTTGGGTTCTAGATTGAAGGATTTGATTTATGTGAGTATAAAGATCATGTAGAAAGCTTTTTGAAAATGCTTTAAAAATATACTTTTCCAGTAACCCAAAAAGTCTTTCACATTACTGTATACAAATCCTTTTATAGTGTAATTTGAAAATCATAATTTGAATTGAATCTAGAAACTACACTATATAGAAGCTTGTTTGAATGAAAGCTCGAACGAACTCAAATGAAAGCTATTAGAGTGACCTCGCTTGAACAAAGTGGGACCTCGTTTGAACGAGCATTTGAACGAACTCAAATGAAAACTCTCTGTTTCCATATTAAACATTATTGTTCAAACGATCAATTGAACAAACTCGAACAAAAGTGTTACGACTTTTAGTCTATCATTGCATTGGCTAATCTTATTTGACAAAACTATTGAGTTGTAAATTAAGATAAGTCTTGTTCCCAAGTCTTATTGTCATCTCGATAAATCAAGCTTCGAGAATAATTTTTCAGTTAAAGATGGTTGCATTGGTAGAACAGGTATACTTATTGGATTCACATTAGTCATAGATTTTCACACACTATGCATAAATCGACTTTAAACTCATGTTTTCAATACACAAGTGTGCCTTCGGTACTTAAGTTTTCATTGGTCTTCAAAATGATTATTTTACATATGAAAACTATTGTATGTGTGAAACTTGCGAATTCAAACAGTTATAACTTAGCACTCTGTAATTTGATTATGCGAATTATACATGCATTTCATGTATTTTTCCATGATCTAGCCATCTGAATGGCCGAAGGCAGATTGCGACAAATGGTTTGAGACAAAAGGACATTATACGGCTCAATTTTTTATTTTCCATGCATATTTCACTGTTTTGATTGCGGATTCAAACTGCTATAACTTGATACTCTCTTTTTTACTTTTCACAAATTATATATGCTATTTCATGTATTTTTCGAGATCTAACCATTCGTAACTGCCAAAAGCGGTTTTTGAGGCCTGTTATGGGAAAAAAAAAAAAAAAGGGTCATTATAAGCCTCTAATTTTCTTTTAAGCCTCCATTTTGTCTCACCACATTTAGTCCACTTGTTCTCTGCTCTTTCACAAGGGATGTGATTTATTGGTGGGCCTCGTGGATGATTACGAGTGTCAATTTTTGACACGACATTACACGACTCGAAATTAACGAGTTTGAGTCATAAACAAGTTAACATGTATAATACGATTAATAAACATATAATGTTTGAGTTTCAGTAATTTTAACCCGTTCAATGTGACTTCATACATTTATTTATAAAAAATAATATAAATTAAAATAATTCATTTCACATCAAAAGTTTTTCAATTTTTGAATAATTTTTTATTTATAAAAAATATTTTTACTTTAATTTGATACATGTTCAAAACTTACTAAACTTGAAATTTTTTTATACTTATAAAATGACAGCTAACCTTTTTATTTAAAATAAATTAATTAATTATGTTTATACGTATAATTTATTTAATAGATGAATTGAATTTAAATTTTAAAATTTGACATAATTATTTAATATTATAGGATTAAATAAATTAAAATTAATATATATTTTTAAATATATACAAATTGACACAATCAGAACAATACATTAATACGAATTAACACCGACATACATTAGAAGTTTCATATTTATAACTTGGGTGGTGGAATATAAAAAATTATTTAAAAAAAAAAGAATAAAAAAGGACACGGGTTAGAGCCAATCAATCCGGGACAACAGGCCAACTGACTTGAAGCTGCAGATACTAGAATTTTTGACCCGACCCAGGTACTTTTCAACTTTGTTGACCCGACCCAAGCACTTTTCAACTTAATTCCCGGACCCAGGTACTTTTCAAAAGCGTATAAATCTTATACGCTTTTGAGGTGTTCGGTGAAAAAGCGTATTAGTTTCCTACGTCTTTAAAAGTCGTATTAGATTGATACGCTTTTAAAAGGCGTAGGAAACTAATACGCCTTTCAAAGGCGTATCAATCTAATACACCTTTTAAAGGCGTAGGAAACTAATACGCTTTTATGTCGATATACCCCCACAGACAGTCTTTCTCTTCCGTCTTTCTCTTCCGTTTTTTCTCATCTCTTGGGAACTTTTCTCTTCCGTTTCCTGATCTCTTGGTTAGATCAATAGAAGGAATAGTAGCTCAAGTGGATCTGGACTCTTCTTAGTCTGGTTGGCTTCAGTCCCTCCGATGAGACTGAATTCTTCACTTTCATTCCGTTCTGTTTGAAGGTTTTTCATCTGAATTTGTCAGTTCATCTCACAAAGGCACAGGCCAGTTCGGGGTGGGGCATCAAAATTGCTGTTAGACTACTTTCATACTGAAATTACAGGTACATACATTGAACCTCTGTATTTCTATTAATTTTCAAATTGAATATTCACAGATCTATTTCTATTAACTTTCATACTTTAATTTAGTTGGATGGGATGTCTGCAAGATTGCCAAATAAATACGCATTTGAGCTTAACAAATAAATACAGAGGTTGATTTTTTTTTAAAAAAAAAAAATTAATCCCAAACAACAGATTTTGAAAATCTAGGGATTTTAAATATTTGAGTTTTAAATTCCTTTATTTTGAATTTTGTTAAACATGTCAAAAAATTACTTGTTAATTTAGTTGGATGGAGAACCTTCAGAAAAAAAAAAAAAAAAAAAATCTTGAATCAATAAATTTATTTAGCTTGTTAATTTAGCTTATTTTAAGGGCTGTTTTGTAAAGTTTTTGGCTGCTTTATGGATGATTTTTTTGGGCTGGTTGCTGAAGTTTTAGGCTACTATTTGAGTTGTTGTATGAGTGGTGTATTTTTTTTGTCAATTACTTACATATTTGTGGTTTGTATGTATTGCTGAAAATTTGAAATTTACTAAATTTTTTCATTCTAGATTGGAGGTTATAAATGGCACGGAGACGCGCAACTGTATGTCTATTCTTGGGGGGCAGCACATTTTATGGGGAAGAAGGGTTTTCTTACGATGTGTGTACTTCGAGAACATGTGTAAGAGTGAATCATGACGTTACTTACAATGAAATGGTGGATTGCATCTGTAATGCATTGCAATTGGATCGAAATTCATGTCACTTGAAAATGACCTGCAGATTTCCATCAGTATTGGGACCACAAATAACAAAGTATATGCCATTGAAAATTGTTGACAATAACACTGTTGAAGCAATGGTTGGTGCTATATTTGAGAGTGAACAAATACGTAGTATCGACTTGTATGTGGAAATAGAGAATTTGAACCAAGGTTAGGGAAACCAGTCAGATGGCAGGACCATTCACTAGATTGCTAACACAAGACTATGGGAATGCATCACTAAATATATCGATGATAGAGGAGTTTCCACCCCATCAGTCAAATATGTCAAACTCACCATATAATAATGGAACATAACAGTTGCATGCAATGCCGAATCGCGAAACTGTTGTTCAAGAAGTTGCTATGACGGATGATTCGTCCTGGGCTTATAGAGGGGTGGACGTAAACCTCAGTCCACACAACTCAGTCGAAGAGGCGGAGGAGGAGGAAGAAAGGATGATGGATGAGTTGGGTGAAGATGATGAGGAAGATGAAGAAGCTGTACTAGGGCAAGCTTCTGATGGAATGCATGCAGAATCCCGAATGTATGAGCCTATGTCACCGTTTTTCAGTACTGTAGAGTTGCCTAATCATACCTTGGATAATAGCTCTTCACTTCATGGCCATGTATGGGACCCGATGTGGGATGAGTTATCAAAGGGTCTAATATTCGCTGACAAGGATCAGCTGAGAAATGCCATACAAATGTATTCCATCAGAACACACCAACAATATGAGGTTGTGGAAACAAATTCAAAAATATGGTCTCTACGATGTAAAATGCATGATGAGTGTGGTTGCCAGTGGAGAATGCGTGCCTGTAAGAGGAAGAAAGCATGGGTGGTTTGAAATAACAAAGCTTGAAGGACCTCACACTTGCTTATATCCTGATGTAAACAGGGATCACAGGCAATTGAATTCCATATTGATTGGGGTTGAAATCCAAGGGCTTGTAAAAGCGGATCCATCTCTTAAAATAGCTGTTATTAGAGACTATGTGCAGCAAAAATTTAGCTACCAAGTCTTTTATAAGAAGGCTTGGATGGCGAAGCAAAAAGCTGTGGTAAGGGTTTTTGGAGATTGGGAGTCCTCATACAATTTCTTGCCAAAATTTATGGGTGCATTGAAAAAATATAATTATGGAACAATCGTGAAGTGACAGACTTTCCATACTTCATCAGCTGATGATGTGATATTACATAAGATTTTTTGGGCATTCAAACCATTAATTGAAGGGTTTAGCCACTGTAGGCCGGTTGTTAGTATAGATGCTACCTTCTTATATGAGAGATATAAGGGGAAATTGCTAATTGCAATGGGAGCAGATGGAAACAATCAAATCTTTCCACTTGCATTTGCTGTCGTTGATGAGGAGAGTTACAGTAGTTGGAGTCGGTTCCTTGAGCATTTGAAGGATTATGTCATCCGCGATAGGGAAGGTATTTGTTTGATTTCTGATAGACACAACGGGATCTTTGCAACTGTTAATGCCCCTAATTCTAGATGGAAACCGCCCCACGCATATCATCGTTTTTGCCTTCGACATGTTCAGAGCAATTTTAACAGCAGGTTTAAGAATGCACATTCGAAGAAACTGGTGTGGATTGCCAGAAGTACTCATCAAATTCGAAAATTCGATCGAGTCATGGAAGAAATTGCCAAGCTGAATAAAGATGCGAAAGAATATTTGATGAATATTCCGGCAGATCAGTGGAGTATTGCTCATGATGATGGTCGTCGCTATGGGATGTGCACGACTAATATATCTGAGGTCTTCAATGGTGTGTTGAAGGGAGCAAGAAACTTGCCTATCACTGCATGTGTCGAGCTTATATTTGAGCGGGTGGTTTACTACTTCAATGTAAGACGGGTATTAGCTTCGGATGGTGTAAATAATAACTATACCTATACTCCTTACGCAGCAGCCAGGATTAGTCGGAATCAGGAAAAGGCTAGACGTCACAAGTTAATACCATATAACTCCGGTCTTGGAATTATGAGGGTTTTAACAGCCAAGGGTAATGCTCAAGTGGTTAATCTTCATATGAGCACTTGCAGTTGTGGGAAGTGGAATATTTATAAGATGCCTTGTTCCCATGCAATCGCAGTTATAGCAGACTTGAGAGTGTCTTTTCATCGATTTGTGGATGAATGTTATAGTATTGGCGCGTACGAGAGGACATGGCAATCAAAATTTTTTCCACTCTACCATGAGGATTATTGGGATACACCATCTGGTCCAAGAGTATGCCAGAATCCCGCGCTTCTAAGGAGAAGGGGTCGTCCTAGGTCATCACGACTTCGGAACGAGATGGATATCAGAGAAGTCGCTACACATAATCACTGTGGTATATGTAGGCAAACTGGTCACGATCGTCGCTCTTGTCCTACTAACAACCATCCCCAAGCAGGCATTGGTCCTTCAAATTGATGGAAACAACATGTTCAAACATAGTACTGGGTGCTGCAGTGCTAGTGACCCTTTTGTGACAATATATATTAATGTTTCATTATACTCCAAACAGCTTTCAGTCCAACTCTTGGCAGCAGGGCATAAAGATAGAGCAATTCCATTTCTAAGGTAAGAGGACAATTTTTTCATTATACGAGGAGGCCCAGTTACATTTCCACGTCCTGAATTCCTTCTCATCCAAAACCCTAATCAAACATATAAAGCTAATAGTTAGACTTGTTTCAAAAAATTTCACACCAAAACCAAATATTCAGATATTAAAGTTCATGCTCTGACAACACAAAAATCTCAAATGAAGATATAATTATATTCTTAAAAACGAAATCAATGAACAACAGTCATCCTGAATCCATACAGAAAAATGGTAATCATTGCTCCAAATAATAGAAAAAAGAGAGTTGATAGACTTCTTTATACCACTAACAAATCAATCATAATTACCACAAAACAAACAGGGTAGTAGATAAGGCAGTGAAATTAAACATGGGATTTACTTATAAAAAATTAAATAAATAAACATGGGACAGAGTCACATAAATGTAGGGACTCTAAAAACAGAAAAAGAATGCAGAGACATGAAACTCTACAGGAGAAATTCTGGAGAAATATTTAAGGGGTGTATTCCACCTAGTCACATTAATCATTGTGTTTGCTACTACAAATTTTTTTTTTTTTTGGGTCATAGCACTCAATTTGTTCCTTAATGGAGGAAACAAGCATATTTTACTGAACTTATCAGCCGATAGGACTAATTTTCCAGTTGTAATTCTTAAATAAAGTAAAGAACTATTTTTTTTAAAAAAAAATTCTGGTTGTAGTTTTTAGATGAAGTAAAGAACTATTATTATTTTGTACTTGATTTAAAAATAGAGAAAGAGAAGAAGAAGGATGGAGGGAAATGAAATAGTCTCTTTAACTCTTATTTTATTTAATTTGATATTTTTTAAAAAATAGACAAAGACAAAGAAAAAAATATAAAAGACACCTCTATCTTTGGTTATAATAATAAAAACTTATATATATATTATTTTTTTTATTATGTTGTTCTTAAGTAAGATGAGATGATTGCACTTTTTTTTTTCACTCATTTGTTATTTAAATATGAAGGAAGAATTTGGTGGTATGCCCTTGCTCTTTCCGTCCTTCTAATTCTTTGCATCAGAGAACTATTAAGAGGTTATGGGTGTTCTTAATCAAAGGAAAATTACTTCTATGCTCTTTGGTCGTAATTCATAACTTGTATCATGGATGCAACTGAAAAAAGTAATTCTGGTTGTGGTAAATTAATTTTAGTTTTGGTTTTCTTGGATTTTGATATGATTTGATGGTGAACTTAATGTTAACTAGTAGGTGAAATATGAGAGGGTCAACACTACTGTTCTTACCTGAAAAATAAACTACCCAAGAGAAGGTTGATGGTTCAAGTCCCAATTAGGACGTAGTGGGTGTGTGTCTTACCTATAAAAAATAAATAAAATTCTCTGATGAATATTAAGATTTGCTAAAGTACTATGGAATGTGTATGCCAAATAGATGATGCGTACCAGAAGGCCTTGTTTTGTATATTAGTTAAAAGTTAGGACAAAAAAATAGCCATTCAGCTTTATGAAGGCTCAGTTCCCATAGAATTCAAACATACAAGAGCAGGAAACAAGATATTCATTAACTCTATATGTATGCACTGCTTGTGGTGAGCTTTCCACATCATAAAAATACTCCAGTTCCTTCATTTTTTCCCTTTTATTCTCTCTCTTTCTATTATGGCATAATATAGCAAAAAGGGGGTTCCTCGAGAGTATTCAAAACCTTGAACACCATGTCAACAAGGATACAAATATTTTTCAGTACTAGTGTAAATATATTGTATGTTAAGTTCACACGCATAAGTATATGTATGTATTTATATGTGTGTCTTATAAGCGATAGAATCATCCTTATTGTCAATTAAAATAAAGGCCATCATTAGTCTTAGGAGTTAGGACATTGATGATATAGAAAAATGATTAAGATGTTAAAGAGAACACAACAATTGTCAACCTCAATTTTCATACAAGTCTGCTAGAATTCCCACAAGAAGCATGATATTGATAAAAAAGAAAAACGAGTATAAAAATAGAATATGTTAGCAAAATTGATTAAAAAATAAGGTATACAACTATACATGAAATTGAGGAAATTATCGATAAAGTGAACCTTGACATCACCATTATCATATATATATAAATTTATAGTTTCTATATACACGAATGGGATATATCAAACTGAAATCATTCTTACTATAAACTATTATTAAGGCTGGAGTTGGTACTATACAATCCCATTATAAATATTGGTAAATAATAAGGGCGGAACCTGGTGTACGTACACCGGAGGGACGGTGGCGAGCGACCGAGCGACGGCGACGAGCTACGGCAAGCGACGGTGGCTAGGGTTTCTCTCTTGCTCAAAGTCGTATCACGTGAATATGATTCTGAAATGGCATTTGGTATATATAATAAAACTAAAGCGGGTAAGATTATTACGACTTTTAAAAGCGTATAAGTTTTATACGTTTTTGAAAGACGTATGACTCTTATACGTTTTTTAGGATGAAGAAAGCTTCAAAAATGTATAAGATTTATACGTTTTTTAAAACTACTTGAGTTCGAAGATTAAGTTAAAAAGACTTGAGTCGAGTCAATAAATTTTATAAGTAATCGGATCGGATAAAAAATTCGCAGATATTGATTCGTTCAAAGTTGTCCAACGTCGCGCGTGGAGCATTGCATCGTGCGAAGGGTGGACGATTGTTGTCAGAGTGGGCCCCACTGGCTGTGCATAAAGTGTGGCTTTAGATAAAATCAAACCGACAATCATCTCCACCCGATTCCGAGGAATATAAAGGTCGTTTTAAGGACATAAATGACCTCCATTATTTCTCATAATTACCTTCATTGCCCAATCAGAGGGTTAAAACTTTAAATTGAATGCGTTATTGCCCTCGGTATTGGCCAACCACAGTGTTAAAAATAAAGTAGCATCGATATTCGTGCACCCATTGAATTGACCATAACGTTGATGTATAAATTGTAAGGTATACGCTAAAAAGGGGTATTAAATGAACTTAAGCGAGGGTAAATTGGTCTATTTCTTTTTATCTTTTTCTCGCCATGGATTTTAACGAATCTATTTTTTTTTTGAATTTTGAATTAGAGATTGAGATTGCCCACTTTCTTGTTGCTTTTTACATGAACAGCCACTAGCTCTTCCAACGACATCTTATACCTGCAGACTTTGAAGCCAATTGCCACCCTCCTTTTAAAACATCACATTCTTTGTGCCCTCGGTACCAAATTACCCTTCTCTAACAGCATTTTCAGCCCATCATCTTTAAATGCATCTTTCATTTTTGACATTTTTTTTTAAATTTAAAGATTTTGGGACTCATATTTTCAATCTAACCATATTAATTTTTAAATCATTATTCATTATTAAAATTTGACTTCTTATAATATTATTTATGTCCAAAATATAATTATTTACATATATTTATTCAAACTTCAATTATTTATCACTTTTTTTTTTTGTTAAAAACTCCATGATATATTCAAGAAATATATTGACAATAAATAATTATTAAAAAGTCTATTGATAATTTAAATTTTAAATATTTATTTAAACGATATAAAAATAATTAGTGCATAAATAGTGAATGAACAGTGATTTGAAGAATAAATAGTAAACTTTCAAATTTGAAGATTAAAATTAAAAACATTATTCATTCTTTCAAATTTGATACTAATTTGAAGATGGGTTGGAGACCCTTTTTTCCTTCTCTACCTTCAAATTTAAAGATTCGAAGGTAAGTTAGAGATGGTCTTAAGATCATTTCTAATGGACCCTGCAAAGGTAAGGTTTTTTGCTATCTCATATACAATTTTTCTACATTCATTTGTCACTTTTAAGATTTGGCATTTAAATAAAAATGACAAATATTATTAGTATTAATTTTAATATTTTTATCTATATCACTATTTATTCACGTTTCAATAGATTGTGCATGTTATATTTTTTTTATGGGCCCCACAATTTATAGTAATATTTTAAAAAATTAACGGGTGAAGAGAAAAGTAGCAAATTTCCTTGGTGTGAAAAAGGAATAACAAATTTGACACTGAGTGGGTGTGTCAATTGGAGAGAATTAGAATGACATGAACCATTAAAAGCTTTCCTCTTGAGGTGTTGCTACCTCAATTGGAGAAGGCCTAACTTTCTCCCCCTTACAAGAGTTGAGAAAAAATAAATATTTAAATTACATCACAAGAAATGTTTGATTAAATACAACCAAGTTAGGTTACACTATTATTTATATATATATATATATATTTTAATTAATCATTAAATAACATAAAATACTATTTTAAACAAACTGATCATCATATTTTTTGGATAATATATAGAGAGAAAACAACTGTTATAAAAATAGGATGAAAAATCACTTATTTTTTCTGGGCCCTTTTTTTTTTTTAATTTTTTACAATAAAAATTTAAATATCGTATTTAGCTTGCCCTTGATATGATTTTTTTTTTTTACCATTTTGTAGATTATATAATTTATGAAACATAATGTTAGATAAAATAATATGTTTATAAAATGAGTAAAATAAAAAAAAGAACGTTCGTTAAATACTTAAAAAAGATAAAATGAAGAAAAATTAATTAAGATAATATGAAATAGAATGATGAAATAAATTTTTTTATAACTATTTTAATTAATCGAGAAAAGATTTTGTTGAGTTAAAGTGGTTAATTTGATATTATTCACTGCATTAAAC
This sequence comes from Nyssa sinensis, assembly GCA_008638375.1. Classification (NCBI taxonomy): domain Eukaryota; kingdom Viridiplantae; phylum Streptophyta; class Magnoliopsida; order Cornales; family Nyssaceae; genus Nyssa; species Nyssa sinensis. The sequence continues at coordinate 18,179,703 of CM018031.1, forward strand.
TTTTATTCACCTCTACATTCCTTTTTTTTTTTGACAGCCTGAAAAAAAACAATACAGCTGTATTTATTTTGAAAAAAAAATGGAATTTGGTAGAAGTGGGCGGGAGGTATTTTAGTAATTTTATTACGATTACGAACCAAATGGCGGTTTCAAGAGGCCAGTGGTTCCCTCGTAAATATCCGTAAAGTGGGTGGTTCTTTTCCAACCAAACGGCCCATACCACTCAGCAGTAAATTCCAAGTTTTTAATAACTTTCCTTTGGCTGCATGTTCTTCCCCTGTTTGCTTCCTTCATTGCTTAAAGTTGCTTAAAGTTGCAGTCACCCCGCCCCATTCCCCCACTCTCTCTCTCTCTCGTTCTCTACTTCTTCTCTCTCCTAGGGTTTGGCCATCCACTGAAGCCCTCCGCATTTTTCTTCTCGGCAACGCTCCTATAAGCTCACATTATCAATGTGATTCACTCTTTCTTTACTTCGGTTTACACTGCTCTTTAACCAGATCTGTTCTTCACTATAGTCTCTCCTTTTGCTTCTTGTAGATGTCAGATTCGGAAGTTTAGCTTTTTCCATCGGCCGGTCCTGCTTCATCTCACACACTCTCTCTACATTTTCACTGTATATATCTCTCTGTTTTGGTTTTCAGTGATGGTTATGGGTGCGGTTTGGTCTTTGTTGGATTTTATTTTTACAGGGGAAAAGGTGTTTTTGAGTTCGTGATCAGAGTGTTGTAAAAATGTCGTCGAGAGGAGGGTCTGATCAGCCGCCGCGAGCGCGGATCACGCGGACTCAGACGGCAGGAAATCTCGGAGAGTCGATATTCGACAGTGAGGTCGTGCCGTCGTCCCTGGTTGAGATTGCTCCTATTCTCCGTGTTGCTAATGAAGTCGAACCAAGCAACCCAAGAGTTGCTTATCTCTGTAAGTCATCTTTTTTTTTTTTTTTTCGTTTTTTGAATGCACATACCCTATTAACCTATATATATTGAGCACAATTAATTTTTCATTTTTTTTAACATTGTATAAGAATTGGAGTATGCTTATTAGTTAGAATTTTGAAAGTACCTTTCTTTCTTTTGTTGGAGCGAAAAAGCATAAATCCCATTTTATATTGGAAAGCAATAAGTGTATTTCCAAAAACCGAACCAAACTACGTCTATATTTGTCGCTTGTTTGTTTATCCCCACACCTTGCGCGTGTGCTTATTTGCGCTTTGTGTGAATGACTAAGAACTGCTGCACGTGAATTGTGATAATAGAGTGACTTCCAGTCACACTGTTTTAGCAAGGGTTACATGGTTACATTCCTGAGGGTGAGATTCCGATGCATTTTGGCTTAATGCATTAAGCTGTAGCTGGGGTGATCAATATTTGCCCTGTACTGAGGATGAATAGCATAAACTGTCGAAATGCAGAACTCAAAACCCCACTATGTTAATTTGTTACTCATTCAAAGTTCTAAGTTCTAACTAATGAAGTAAAAGATAAAAAAAATTGTCTAGTGGTTTGTTATTGTATTCTGAGTCTTACTTTTTCTTCAGAATAGAATATGATTTCTTGTTTTTAATGCTTATGTAGGTAACTTGGTGCATATATTTGAAAATTCAATAAATATTTTGCATTAATAAAAAAAGGTTTGGGTTCTACAGGCTTTCCCATATGTGAAAATGGCTGGGATAAGACTTGGTTGACTTCCAATCAAGTGGTTTGGTTTGTTTATTATGATAAATTGTGAAAATAAAAGTTAAAAGTGTAAATTGGTGCCACTTCTAGCTTCTTTTGGATGTTTTTCCTTTTTCTTTTTCTGTATTTTTTTCCCTGAATTAGCAGTCATCTATTTTCACATTCTCATTTTGGTAATACTCATTTTTTTTGAAGCTTCGGTGTTGAGTACCCTGTATTTTTGGATAATGGGGGCTCAACATTGTTTATAGATAGCTCTATATATTTTTTGAGCTCTTTGGGTTAATTGATATATATTTGATTGGTAGTGGGTTCCCTCCATTTTTCTAGCTTCTTTTGGATGTTTTTCCTTTTCTTTTTCTATATATATATATATATTTTGCTTTTGAATTAGCGGCCATCCATTTTCACATTCTCATTTTGGTAATACTCATTTTTTTTTTTTGAAGCTTCAGTGTTGAGTACCCTGTATTTTTGGATAATGGGGGCTCAACATTGTTTATAGATAGCTCTATATATTTTTTGAGCTTTTTGGGTTAATTGATAGATATATGTTTGGTAGTGGGTTCCCTCCATTTTTATGGGTTTCAGATGTGTTTTTTCTTTTATATATTTCTCATGTACATGCGTTTCACTTTTGCTCCCCTTGTGGTGCTTTTTAATGATATTTTACTTGAAAAAACGTGCTTCTCAATTGCTCAACATTTTGTATTCCAAGCAATAGCTGGAATTTGGCCTTCTTTTAAAACTTTACCTTGGCATGTACTCTAGAGTCACTTCTCTACTTCATCAATTTTATTGCATATCTATTGGCTATGTTTGCCTCAGGCACCACTTCTTGGTCAATGTCCAATTTTGGGTATTTCTTAGCCATTTTTTTACCTTAATTATACTCCCAGTTTTTTTCTCTGACTATCTTGCGTGCTTTCACACAGAGGTTTTGCTTACAATTAAGCTTTGTATATCTTATCCGAAACTCGCTTAATAAAAAGCCCTTAGATTCCTTATTACTTATTTATTCTTATAATTCAAAATTAACCCCTCCTTTAGATGCGGGTTAGAGATGGCCTTAAAGGTAAGTTAGGCTTGGTTCTGAAGGCAGAAGAGATCTCCTGGAGATAGAAATCGAGGGCTATATGGCTGAAGGAAGGGGACCGTATCACAAAATTTTGCCATAAAAGGGCTTCGACTCATTATAGGAGAAGCATGATTTCTTCTATTAACATTGAGGGGCAAGTCTTGGTTGAGGAGGAGCTTGTGAGAAATGGCATTATGGATTTCTATAGGGCACTGTACTCGGAGCCTCATGAATGGAGGCTAGGGGTGGACTATTTGATTACTGAAAGGTTAAATGGAGAGGAAGCTAATGCTTTAGAATTTCCTTTTTTGATGGAGGAAGTGTTGAGAGCTCTAGAATCTTGTGACGAGGATAAGGTTCCTGGTCCGGATGGCTTTTCTATCGCCTTTTTCAAAAAGTGTTAGGTCGTAGTCAAAGGGATGTGATGGCAATTTTTTAGTGCTTCCACATAGATGGTTGTTTTGAGCGGACTCTTAATGCTTCATTTATAGCCCTCATCCCCAAAAAAGAGTGGGGCGGATAACATAAAGGACTATCGTCCCATTAGCCTTATGGGAGGAATTTACAAGTTGTTGGCAAAAGTTCTTTCTTTGAGGTTGAAGAAGGCTTTGGGTAGCATTATCTCTCCCAGTTAGGATGCTTTTATGGAGGGGTGATATATCTTAGATGCGGCTCTTATTGGTAATGAATATATTGACTCGAGGAGAAAACAAAGGCGAAAGGGGTTGGTTTGCAAGTTGGATATTGAGAAGGCTTATGATCATGTTAATTGGAATTTTGTGTTAGTTATGTTGGCCAAGATGGGTTTTGGTTAGAAGTGGCAGAAATGGGTGAAAAAGTGTATCACTTCAGTCTTGGTCAGTGGGTCTCTTGCAGGTTTTTTCCATTCCTCCAGAGGACTGAGACAAGGGGACCCTATATCTCTCCTATTGTTTGTTATTGTCATGGAAGCATTAAGTCGTTTTATGAGTAGAGCGGAAGGCATGGGAATGCCGAAGGGGTTCTCAATGCTTAGCGAGAGGGGCAGGAGGGTTGATATTTCTCACTTGTTATTTGACGATGATACAATTATCTTTTGTGAGCCGTTTGTTAGACAAATGCGTTTTATTCTATATATTTTGGTATGCTTTGAAGTTGTGTCGGGTCTTCAGATTAACTTGGCAAAGAGTAGTATTGTTCTGGTAGGGGAAGTGGAAGGCGTGGAGGTGTTAGCTAGTACCTTGGGATGTAAGGTGGAGTCCTTCCCTATGACTTACTTGGGTCTTCCCCTGGGAACCACAATAAAATCTTCGGCAGTTTGGGATCTTGTGATAGATAGGTTTCAACGTTACATGGCAGGTTGGAAGGGCCAACTTCTTTCGAAGGGAGGGAGACTTACCCTAGTGAAGAGCTCTTTGGGGAACCTCCCCACATATTTCATGTCTTTATTTCCTATTCTGGTTTCAGTTAGTAGGGAGCTAGAAAAAATTCAGAGGAATTTTTTGTGGGGTCAAGAGGGTGAGGGGAGGAGAGTTCATTTGGTGAGATGGGACAAAGTCAAAAGGTCTGTGTCGGGGGGGGGGGGTTGGGAGTCAAAGATTTGAGGGTGTTTAACGAATCTCTCATGGGTAAGTGGTTGTGGAGGTTTGGTGTGGGTGAGGGGGGTTTGTGGAGGGAGGTGATTGCTTCTAAGTATGGGTGTGTGGAGGGTGGGTGGTGTTCTTGCGAGGTGGAGGGGCCTAGGGGTTGGGGGCTGTGGGGTGCTATTATAGCAGGTTGGGGGGATTTCAGTGCTAGGACTATCTTTGATGTGGGTGATGGGTTGAGAGTCAAGTTTTGAGAGGATGTGTGGTGTGAGGATTTATCTTTAAAGGAAACTTTTCCTGTTTAGTATGGGTTGGCATGTGTCAGAGGCATGGTGGTGGGGGAGTGGTACAAGGGGACTAGGGAGGTGGGGGGTTCGAGTCCTAGATTTAAGAGAAATTTTTTTGATTGGGAGATGGAGGAGGTGGCTGCTTTCCTAAGCCACATTCAAAATTTTAGAGTTGTGCAAGAAAGGGATGATAAGTTGGTGTGGACGATGAATAAGAAGGTTTTTTCAGTGAAATCCTATTACAAAAGCTTGTCTAGGTTTGAGGTCGTGGATTCCCCTTGGCACATCATTTGGCACTTCAAAGAGCCTTTTAGAGCTTCTTTTTTTGTTTGGGAGGCCTCTTAGAAAGCTATTGACTGCGGAAAATATGAATAAGAGAGGTTTTCAGATGGCGAGTATGTGCTATTTTTGCAAAAAAGAGGAAGAGAGTATCGATCATATACTCATGCATTGTCATGTGATCCTGGGATTGTTGGGATATGATTATGCCTGTATTGGGGTTGTCTTGGGTTATGCCAAGGACTACGAGGGATCTTTTGTTGGCATGGACGGGATATAAGTTAGGTAGAAAAGCAAAGGATGCCTAGAGGAAAGCTCCTATTTGTCTTATTTGGAGCATTTGGAAAGAAAGAAATAGGCGTTTTTTGAGGATATGGAGCAATCACTCGTGTCTTTCAAAGATCACTTTTTATGTTTATTGTTTTTTTTGGGCTAATGAGGTTATCCTGTAAATTCCATTTTTATAGTCGATTTTTTGGGGTCTTTTAATACCTATGTAAAGTTAGCTTAGTGTGTAAATGGGTTTGCCCCCCTTGGGCACCTTTTATATTATTACTCTCTTACTTATCAAACAAAAAAAGCATACTGCTTGGAACATCTTATTGGATAAGCTTCATAAATGCCAATCCTTTTTGTATGTCTATTGTTAGTTTATATGTCTGCTTGTGTGTAAGTGGAGTTCTCCATGTTTCCAATTAATCAATGTGCAAGTTGGGATTGCGTGCAAGTTGGATATTAAGAAGGCCTATGATTATATGAATTTGGACTTCCTTGTATGCCTGATGGAGAGAATGGGGTTTGGACAAAAGTGAAAATCTTGAATACAATGGTGCATTTCTATTGTGCAATTCTTTATCTTGATCAATTGCCTATTGACATGCTTCTTCAATAGTGGTAAGAGGACTTCGCCAAGGGGAGCCTCTATCTCCCAATCTCTTCATTATATTTTTGGAAACCTTTCTGCCCTAATGAAGAGGGCGGAAGAAAGAGGGATGACCAGATGCTTTATGGTTGGTGAGGATAGATGCTTGGCTTTGGCTGTCTCATTTATTTTACACTGATGATACGATGTTTTTTGTGGTGCAGAGACTGCCCATTGAGGTTCTTATGGTATATTTTGATTTGCTTCAAGGCAGTTTTGGGGTTGAAAATTGGTCTTTGCAAAAGGGAGCTGATTACAGTGGATGAGGTGGAATATTGTGTCGGGCTGGCACATGGTTACCACAAGTGGGTCCACCCCTAGCGAATTGCGAATTGGGATCACACAATCCAAAACATGGTTCATTAGCGATTTGGAACGCAAGATTTAGCGTTCCAATCTAAAATATCAAACATTCCAAAAAAATCATACAAAGTACACAAGCGTCATTGAAATTTTATTTTATAATGGTTTGGATTCGTTGAAATCTTTTTAGTGTATATATATATATATATACATACCATTATTATTACAAATACAATCCAAAAACATGTCATGTTCCAAATAAACATATTTTGTTCCAACAAAGCGATCCAAAGAAGCTTACCTCTAACGTACCACGTTCTATAACAAGTAACGATCTACGTTCCCGTCTCCTGTACCATAACGATCCATGGTCCAGGTAACATTGCCGCTGGCAACAATGCTGGGATGCAAAATAGGGTATTTTCCAGTCTCATATTTGGGGCTTCCACTCGCTTCTTTGGCGAGAGCCACATAGTGTGGAATGTAGTGGTGGAGAGGTTTGAGAGTAGATTTGATGTGTGGAAGAAGTGGTACTTGTCCAAAGGCAGGTTTGCATTGTCGAAGAGTACCTTAGCGAACTTGCCTATTTATTTCATGTCCCTATTCCCCATATTTGTGTCGGTAGAGTTCAAGTTGGAGAAGTTGTATCGAAACTTCTTATGGAGGGGAAGTGGGGAAGAGTTCAAAGTTCTTCTAGTAGATTGGAAAAAAGGTATGTAGTTCTCTCAGGGATGAAGGTTTGGAAGTGAGAGATTTGAGCGTGTTCAACAAGGTAGTTCTAGGGAATTAACTTTGGAAGTCTAGGATGGAGAGGAGTAACCTTTGGAGGGGAGTGATAGAGAATAAGTATGAGTTTGAGGAGGGAGATTGGAACTCGGGTGGGGTGGGGTGGGCTGTGGAGGGCTAGTAAAAGAGGGCGGGATGAGTTCTCAAAGCAACATTAAATGGAGGGTGGACAATTGGAGAAGGGTCAGGTTCTGAATGTGCGATATCTGACCTCTTTACACAGTATCCCCTAATCTCTTTAGAATCACCTATAGAAGACATGCTTTAGTGGTTGAGTGCCATAAGAGAAGAAAGGGGGAGCTGGTTTGGGACATCAAATTCATTAGACAGCTACAAGATTGAGAAGTTGAGGAGGCATTGAAGTTCTATTATATGCTTTATAGGTAGCATATCACTGGTGAAGAAGAAGACAGGCTATGGTGGGTGGGTTCTAAGAAAGGGGAGTTTGAGATGAAATCTTACTACAATTATTTTGAAGGAAAAAGTGAAGTAGGATTTTCCCTTGAAAGTCATTTGGAAATCAAAGTTGCTTGTTTGGGTGGATTGCCTCTTTGGGAAAGATTTTGACAATGAATAACTTGCGAAAAAGACGACAAATCATTGTTAATTGGTGTCGTATGTGCAAGGTGGACGTAGAGTTGGTCAAGCATCTTCTAATTCTTTGTCCAATTACAAGATTGGTGTAGTCTTTTAGTTATTGACCTATTCAGAGTTAATTATGTTATGGCTCGGTCCACTAGGGAGCTGTTGGCTTCATGGAGATGTAGTTTGGTGAGTAGGTGAGTGAGTGGTGTCCATATGGTTCGAATCACAGTTTTTGAAGGTGTAGAGGCTCCTATATGGATATATATATATATATTTATAGGTAAGTGGCTCTTGGGTAACTCCTATATGGAATGCAAAAGCTATTGTATTGAGCAGCTTTTATTTTTGGATGTTAGAGGGCTTGGCCTTGTCTATGGATAGTTTCTTTTCTTTTTTGAATTCTAAAAGAGTATAGTTGTGTTTTTTGGATGTATGTAACGACACTCTCTTGGTGCCTATGTTTCTCAAATTCTTCACTTGTTAAAAAAATGTGTTTATTTTTTTCTTTAAAGAACATAAAGGTTTGCTTTGTTTTAACACCTGTTTCCCTCTTGAAAACTTAGGCTTCAACGCTGGGGAAGAATGTTTCTTCCAAGTGGCAAAAATTTATTTTTTAAGAACATAAAGGTTTGCTTTGTTTTTGTTAGCCTTATATACTGATTATATATATATATGCACTGTTACAAGAATTAAAAACAGAATAAAGAAACACTGTTACAATAATTAAAACAGCATGAATAAATACTTTATATAGAAATATGAACTCACTGTTATTGAATTTGAACAGAATGAAAATCCGAGCATTGTGAAATTACATAATTTTCTTAAGACGAATTTCCTCCCTCTCGGTGCTCAAGGTGATGAGCAATCGTCTCCCAAGATAGAACGGATTTCGATTCTAAAGAAGCAACACTTCAATCGTTAGAACCCAACGAACACAACAATGGCAGTAACTCGAACTTGACTTATGCAGAGAGAGAGAATGCAATATTTTGAATGAATGAATGCAATGAGGGTCTGGGTATTTATAGACTTCTTCATGACTGTTTGGTACAGTCATGAAGGTTCAGTTGTGTTTGTTCACGGTGAACAGACATAGGCGCATCCATGAAGAAGGCGACTGTTCAGTTAAACCAACGAATCGCAAAACGACGTCGTTTTGGATGTAAACCAAAACCAAACAACGTACTTGCAGAACGGTGACGTTTTTAGTTTTAATTAATGTAGTAACTAAACGACAACGTTTTGATTTGTTTTTAGCAGTAACAAAATGACAATGTTAGAAAATTATTTAAATTAATTTTTTTCAAAAAGATATATATACGACGGGCCAAGCCCGAGCTCGAGCCGGTTCGGTGCTGGGCGGGGTGGCGGCGCGCGCGTGTGGTGGTCCCAACATTTGCTTAGGTCCTCCCCCATGCACAAAACTTGGGTACCCCTTGGGACCCAAACCCTCCTCCAAGGTAGGTGTATATATGCTTCTTTAAAAGTCTTGTGCCCATCCTATGTGGGACACAAGCTTCAAGCTTTTGTTACCATTTCCAAATGTTTGGAGGTAATTTCTCATTCACACCTTAATGGTTTTAAGCAACCTAATATATGATCTTAATCTTCTCACGGAGGAGAACACATTCCCATGTTGACCCACTAAAATTAATGTGTGGGACCCTACTTTAATTTTAGCTCAAAGATAGCTAATTATTCATGCTCAAACCCATTTTTCTCCAACAGTTTTAACACATGTTTCCCTCTTGAAAACTTAGGGCGTGTTTGTTTACTGATCCAAAAATAGTTTCACAGTAGTTAAAAATTCAAAAACTTGTTTGGATAGTACGAAAGGGATGCTGAACTAAAATGCTTTTCAAAACATATCTTACTGATATGTTCAAGCCCCACCCAATTCTCATTTGCTGTAGCCTCTATCCCTTACACTACCCACTATCCACTACCCACGTAACTCCTCTTTCAAAATCTCACGTATCAGATACATGAATGCATCTCACAGTAGATTTTTTTTATTTTTCTTTTTCAGTATCTCTCTCAACTCACCATGGCTACAACAGAGAAGGTTTCTCTGTCTAAAAATTTTCTCATTTGTTGTAGCCTCTCTCCCTTACACTACCCACTACACACGTAACTCCTCTTTCAAAATTTCACGTATCAGATACATGAATGCATCTCATAGTAGATTTTTTTTTATTTTTCTTTTTCAGTATCTCTCTCAACTCACCATGGCTACACCAGAGAAGGTTTCTCTCTCTATAAATTTTCTAATTCATCTAATGGATCTCTTTACATAATACCACTCCACCTCATAGCTTTCCTGCCACAAGTGAACCCCTCACCCTAGGTTTTCTCTCTTTCTATAATATCTACATAATTTCGCTCCTCTTAACGGCGTCGTCATTGTCCGGTTCCTCGCGAATATAGAACCGATCTTTGCTTGTTGGAAGGATGAGGGGCAACCAGCAACCACACGATTGCGAAATTGTCGATCTTTTCTTGTTGGAGCCTTGGAGGGATGAAGGACGATGGACGATGAAGGGTCGAGTGTTGGATAAAAGATTTTTTATGTGGTTTCTTTTCAAGTATAAAATTAATAAATAATCTACCTAAAATTTTTTTATAAAGACAAAACTCTTAGTAAAAATTATAAAAAAAAAAATTTAATCATATTCAAATGTGTTTTCATATTTTTCATCTCTAAATCTGTTTTAAGATTATCACATCCAAACGCATTTTCATTATTTTTAACTCAGAAATTGATTTTTGATTACTATAACCAAACACATTTTTACAATTTTCAAAAAATTAATTACAAAATTCTGAAATACATTTTAAAATCATTTTTCACAAAATCATATCTGAATCACTATCCAAACGCAGCCTTAGGCTTTGACACTGGTCAAAGAATGTTTATTTTTAGTGGCACTTCCAACTATGCCAAGCACAAATACTTGGCACCCTAGAGGGCAGTTTGTACACCCTTTAGGCTACTTTTCTTGGGGGGTTTTATTTTATTCCATATCAATACTAGTTAACTTTTTATTCCTCCTTTTCCTTTTTATTTCTCTTCATCTTTATATCTTCTTGATGGATACTTTATCCCCCCTTCCACATCCTTACTTTTCTTATTTCAATATTCTCTCTTTTTATTAAAAAGCACAATAGTGGTTGGATGGATGGATTTGGAGTCACTGAGGATTGATGACTGATAATGGGAGGTGCTTAAAGTACTTTTTTCCTCATCCGAATGGCATATCATCCACTTTTTGGTTTTTGAGATCAATATATCCCCCCCTCCCCTCTTCCTTTTTCTTTTCTCCTCTTCTATTTGTGCTTTATAGTTGTGTTTTGCTTTTTGATGCAGTTCTTTATCATTATTTGCTTTCCAATAGTCTGGTATGAATGTTAGAAAATGATGGTTTTGGATGTAGGTCGGTTTTATGCTTTTGAGAAAGCTCACCGTTTGGATCCTACTTCAAGTGGACGTGGTGTTCGTCAATTTAAAACTGCACTTCTTCAACGCTTGGAAAGGGTAGGCATTACTAATTTTTTCCTTGCTGTTCTTTTTTTCTGCTCAAATTACTTGATAACTGCTTGTACAATATCAGTTTCACTCTATCAATATAGTATATGCTTACTGTTGAAATAGGTTGGTTGCACCTTTTAGTGTTTACGATGAGGGAAGAAGGAGAAGAAGAAAAAAGAGAGATTCACAGACTCGGGTGGATATCAGAAAATTACAAAATGCCCTTCATTCAAATATTCTAGATATTCTAACAGAATTCTGCACTTATTTTATAGCTACAGTTGTATAATTAGTTGAGTGTTCTAAAAACTGTGTGGCAAACATTTCTTCAGTAACAGTAGAAACCGAGTAATTTTGTTGGTACAATATCAGTTTCACTCTGTCTGTATAGAATATGCTTACTGTTGAAATAGGCTGGTTGCACGTTTTAGGGTTTACAATGAGGGAACTTATCAAAAAAAAAAAAGGGTTTACAATGAGGGAAGAAGGAGAAGAAGAAAAATGAGAGATTCACAGACTAGGGTTGAATGAATTATGTCTGATTATTACACTTCTCTATTTATAATGTTAAATATATCAGAAAATTATAAAAATGCTCTTCATTGAAATATTCTACATATTCTAACAGAATTCTGCACTTATTTTATAGCCACACTTGTATAATTAGTTGAGTGTTCCCAAAAACTATGCAGCAAACATTTCTTCAGTAACAGTAAAAACCTCTAATTTTGTTGGTTAATTTTCTTGTAGACCTGCTTGGATGCTAATTGAACTTTTTTGATAAAGGGGTTGTCTTTATTCTTTGTAGGAGAATGATCCAACATTGGTGGGAAGAGTAAAAAAAAGTGATGCACGTGAAATGCAGAGCTTTTATCAGCATTATTATAAAAAATATATCCAAGCACTGCAGAATGCTGCTGATAAAGCTGATCGGTGAGTTCTGAGAGATTTTAGGTCATATGCTTGTTACTTGCTGTCGGTGCAGTTTTTGTATGTATTTGACTGTCATTTTTCTTGTATAATTGTTCAGTGCGCAGCTTACCAAAGCGTACCAAACTGCTAATGTTCTCTTTGAGGTTTTGAAGGCTGTTAATCAGACACAGGCTCTGGAAGTTGATCGTGAGGTGAAACTGAATGAAATTTCGTGTCTTGTTGTCTTGTACTTTTTTGTTTTAATTTTTTTTATGAGAACACTTTGTCTTATGTGGTTTTCTCGCAAGAGCAGGCTTAAATTTCTACTGTATTGGAACTTCCATAGCATGGTGGCTTATTTCCTTATTATATGACTGATAACATAATGATTGACTTTTACACAGGTATTGGAAACTCATGACAAAGTTGCAGAAAAGACCGAGATTTATCTCCCATACAATATTCTTCCCCTCGATCCTGATAGTGCAAATCAGGCGATTATGAGATATCCTGAGGTTTTTTTTCCTCCCAAATTTTCTGGAGTCTGGTGAATGTTTTTCACCTTGACTGTAGCTCTTGCTGACCATCATTGAAACATCACGGTTGGTTATTTAATTTGCAGATTCAAGCTGCTGTTGTTGCTCTTCATAATACCAGGGGTCTTCCATGGCCCAGAGACTACAAGAAGAAAAAAGATGAAGATATTCTGGACTGGCTTCAGGCAATGTTTGGTTTTCAGGTAAAATTTTCTAATTTCTTTGGCTTTGGATGGAATTTTTTTATGATTGTGTTTGAATTGTTTTCTTCAGCCGTGTTACCATTCATGTGTTAATTAATCTGCAGAAGGATAATGTGGCAAATCAAAGGGAGCACCTGATTTTATTACTTGCAAATGTGCACATTCGACAGTTCCCTAAGCCTGATCAACAACCCAAGGTTTGTCTTCTGCAAAAATTCTTTTCTTAGGTCATACATTTTTTTTTTTTTTTAAATATTGGATGATTTTTTTTTTTTTTTCATTTTTCCTAGACATGGATATATTCAAGGTTTTGGATTTTTCTATTTAATTTATAATTTTGTGGGACATTTATAGTGTTCATTTGTTTATTGAATCAACTTCAAGGCAATTTGGCACCACATCCGTGGCATTCACGTCCTTCATTTTGAACATGCCACCACTGACACTTTTATTTAACTCAACACTTCTGCATCACCAATTCATTCATTGCCTCTGCCACCTCCCTAGATGCTACTGCCAGTGTCAAGTTGCTAGCTCTGCACCACACCTCCACAGTTGCCACAGCTGAGTTGGCTTCTATAATTCTTGCTATTATTGGCATTCTTTCAGTTGAAGTTTACCTCTGCTGTCTTTATTTCTCATGACTGTTAGATGTGAACTATGGACATTAGTTGCATGTGCAATTTAGTACAACACTACTTTTATTTCACAAGTCTCTATAGATTTGTTGGGAGAGATGTCCAGATTGGATGATGCTGTCCCTCCGGTTAGTGGGTTTGCATTTTGGCTTAAGAGTTTGCAAAGTTTAAGTTTCTGTTGTTATAAAATATGGGGTAGCATGATTAAAAAGAAACCGAGTTTCATGGAGGGTTGCCTGTATACTCTTATTGAAGTCCTTTTAGCTGTCTTGTCTTATGCATTGTGCTACCAGGAGCATTTTGCTCTCATCCCATCTTCAAAATGTTTTTATTGACATCTTCCATAAATTCTGTTATACTTGAGGAGAATCCCAGAAGAAAGTTTCAGATTGTTTAATTTTACTATGGGAGGTACTTATTAGAGCATCTCCAATGCTAAATGCCATTTCATCGATGCCAAATCTATATTTTGGCATTGCTATATTACAAAAAAGCTAGATTTTGGCAATTATGCTCCAATGCTAAAATGACATTTCTTAGCACAACTTTTTCCTTGATAAAGTAGCGTGGACCCCACCTCCGTTTGTCATTTACTTGATCAGTAGCGTGGACCCTACCGTTGTTTGGCACATGCAAGCTGTATTCCATGAATGGCATAAAATGACACTAACTACTCTTGATGCCAAATGTGATATTGAAAATGGCATTGCCATTTTTTGGCAAGCCAAATAATATACCATTAGAGCAGCAACTTCTACATGAACGCCAAATTTTGGAAATGACACATGCATTGGAGTTGCTCTTAAAAAAAACTGTGGGAGGTAATGGAGAAATGTTCATCAGATCATGATCAAATGCATAAACACATACATACATTGTATGTTTATAAAGCTGATATATGAACTTTGTTTATAGTGGTAGAATGTACAAGGCAGACCTTTAGCAATCAGAACTTACACGTGGGAGTTGAGACCACCTAATGCAAGAGTAACAAGACCATTGGAAAGCACGAAAATTAGTAGTGTACATCTATAATGGCATCCTTGTATTCCTCATCAATTTTATTGGAAAAATTTATACAGCTTAGCTTCATCCCTGATCATATCCTAAATCCTTGCACTGAAGCCTGCTCCAGACTTGATCATTCCCTTAGGAACTCCCCGAAGCATTCTTTTCTTTGTCCTTGTATTGCTTCTGCTGTCTTGTCTCATACTAAGCACCAACTTGGCTTTGCTCCCCTTTCTTACTCGAAGCGATTTCGACTGTTAAGCTAAAGAAGATAGTTCTACACCAAGAATGGTTTAACCATTGTCCATTTTCAAAACTTTAAGATGTGCCTTTTCTCCTAAGTCCTAACTAATCAGCATACTTTTACTTAGTTGTTGCATACTAATACTTGTTTTTATTTATTTATTTTGCTTAGTTGGATGAGCGTGCACTGAATGAAGTGATGAAGAAACTTTTCAAGAACTACAAAAAATGGTGCAAGTACTTGGACCGCAAAAGTAGTCTTTGGTAAGGCTTCTCATGCTGAAACTGTTGATTGAAATGATAAAAATCTCCTTTCTTTAGGCCCTTTTATCAAGGGCAGAACCAGGAAAAAAAAATTAAGGGGGGGGGGGGCTAGAAAATTTTAGTGGGAAAATTTTGGGCTAGATAAAATTTTGGAGTGAAAATGTGAAAACTGATGAGATTAAGATGGATAAAGATTGGGCTAGGCCAAAATTTTGGGGTGGGCTATAGCCCGGCCCAACCTATAAGAGGTTCCGCCCTTGCCTCTCATCGTGGTGTCGAGGACAGTTGTGTGTAATCAATAGTTGCTTTTAGAAAGTTCATGGTGTGCTGTCCAACACGATCATGAATCACAATTAAGGTGTTGGTCTCCAACATAGATACAAGATAGTTTATGTGTCAACCTGAAGAAGAGAAGTAGATTAAGATAGGACCGTAGGCATAGAAAGTTCTGTTGGCATCTGAGACAGAAGCATGTTGTCTAACATGATGAAAAGGACATGACAAGAAATCTTGTTGTATTGCTTGTATTATTCTCTTGTTTGGCCAATTTAGAAAAGAAAGTTTTGATCATTAATGATTTTTTGTCTCATTTGTATTATTTTAATTGTTTCTTATGTAACTGCAGGTTACCAACTATACAGCAGGAAGTGCAACAGCGTAAATTATTATACATGGGTCTATATCTTCTTATATGGGGGGAAGCTGCAAACTTAAGATTCATGCCTGAATGTCTTTGCTATATTTATCATCATGTATGCCTCAAGATGTCATTTTTTTTTTCTTCTTTGAATAACAACCATGTACTAGATATCCATGTGCATTGCTATATTGTGGCATCATAGCTTCTACTTAGATATTATGCATTGAATTACATGTCTTCATTTCACTTTCCACTATCTGTTCGTTATTGACATTGTCTAAATCAGCTTTTGATGCTGTTGGTAACTAGAGGAAAATATCAAGTGATGCAAAGTGCATTTTAGTAACTGCTTTGCTTATGAGTTGGTAAGGTTGATTTTAACATTCATTCCATTTGAGAAGAATGGTATATGTTGTTTGCGTGGAAATAAAGTAGTATATGGTCGAGGACAAGATGACAAAAATTTTCTTAAGACAATATCAGTCGGAATATGTTAGGGTTGCTTGGGTTTTAGAAAAACAAGAGAGAGAAAAGAGATACAAGAGAGAATTATAGAAAAACAGAGAGCAGCACTCTAAAGAATGGGCTGCATTTTCTATTTATGTTATGATTTTCTAGGCAATTACAAATATACCCTTAAATATTTTAACACCTCCCTCAAGTTGGAGGCTTGGAGCTAGATAATATATAGTTTTACTTATAAAAGAAAAGTTGGAGCAGATATCAATCATGCCCTGTATTATGATTGGCAGCTGTGGTATGCTCCCCACATTTGCGACATGCTGTAGGGTTCGCGATTATGGTGACCCGTCATGGGATATTTTATATCCCAGACTTACCAGTGGATGAGTTATATGGGTGCTATACCTTGCTTCCAGTGGCCTTGGTTCAGCCTCGTGGTTGGGTCATGGCCCCCACGTATATGCTTTTGTGGCGTCTATAATACAGTAGGTCATAGACCCCTCCTCGGAAATAAATGATTACGTGGCTTGGAGGATTGCATCAAGGGCCTGGTACAGCTAGAAATAATATTCCTCCTTGTTGTACCTCGAGTCCCGACTAATGCGATAGGACACATCACATCAAGTGCAAATCCTAGGAAATAACTGTGGCAAAGGTCCATAAATAATCACTCCTGCCCAAAGGGGAAAGGAGGATACGCCATTAGAGGAGAGGGACCTAAAGGTTTTTCCTTGAGAGTAACACTGCCTACCGAACTCCCAATATTCTGCCTTGCTCCTCACCCTCTTTTCCGTCCATCTCTGTTCCAAGTCCCAACCTTAAAATCTGCCATTCTGGGAGGAACTTCCCATCAGAACCCCACCTATTACACAGAATATTATAAAATGCATGTTTTCTACTCCATCCCCCCCCTCCCCCTTCTCCCAAAAAAAGGATGTTCAAGATACCTTCTCTTGTGATTTTAAAGCAAAAAATTAAAAGGAAGGCAGAAAATAGAGAATAAGTCTTAAATTTTGAAAATTATTGTTGAAATAACCAAACACAGCTCAAACTATGAACCAAACATCATTCATGCATTTCTACACAAAATCAATTCAATCTAATAAGATCAATCAAATAGCTTACCTCGTATCTGAGATCTCGAACAATAAATCTGGTTTTGCGACCTTACAAACTCTATCTAGAACTTTGATCTCTAAAGGAGCAAAACATAGACATCGAGTTTCTTCGTGCAAAAATGGGGGGATGGGTGAAAAATAATCCGCAAAGAATGCATTTTAGAAGTGTTTTTTTAGGAGGTTAGATTCATGTGCTGTAACAGGCCATAACAACCTGTAATGGTTTTTGAGCCTAGAGGTGTTATGTAACAATATTGAATTATTTTTAAAACCATGCCACTAGGTGGTTATTTAACTTTTTTATTTAGGATGTAATGCACTTAGAGGTCTTCATTTTAGTGATTATACCCTCTAACTTTTGATCAAAAATTGTAATTTCTCATGTTTGAAGCCTCTTTTTGTCATTATTAAACATATGTTTTTTTCTTTTCTTTTCTTTTCTATCTGTTTTGATAAGCCAAGCATTAAATATATGTTTTTGTGAGACATTTTCACCAATTCTTGAAAAATAGTAATGATAATTGTAAACTCAACTCAATAATAATAATAATATATTTTTTTGTTATTATGTTCTAAACTTACTGTAGATGGCCTTTGAGCTATATGGTATGCTAGCTGGAAATGTCAGCCCCATGACGGGGGAGAATGTGAAGCCAGCCTATGGAGGTGAAGAAGAGTCTTTCTTGAGGAAAGTTGTTACTCCTATTTATGAAGTGATTGCGAAGGTATTGTTTGGCATTTGTTTCTCGAAAATCATATAAGTTCAAAATTTGTATTTTTTTTCCTGAATTTTATCACAATAAATCAACATGGCTGTTGTTCTACAGGAGGCTGCAAGGAGCAGAAAAGGAAAATCAAAGCATTCCCAATGGAGGAACTATGATGACTTGAATGAATACTTTTGGTATTACATTATTTTTTGTTTCATTTTACCATTCGTACTTTTAAGTACTTCTTAGTTGTTAACTTTCTCATTTAAAATTACAGGTCAGTTGATTGTTTCCGGTTAGGTTGGCCAATGCGTGCTGATGCTGATTTCTTTTGTCTGCCTATAGAACGGCCCCGTTTTGAGAAAGATGCTGTAAGCTATTACTGATGATTTTCCAGTTATTACCTTTAGATCTTTCCCTCTATTGATCAGACATTAGCTTTTGAGTCATTTTGCTAACGAAATGGAAAAAAGAAAAAAGCATGTTCTTGGGAATTCACAAGATTCACGTGCAGAGATACATCCATGCTTAAATAAGCAGGAGGTCCATTTTACTAAAGTTCGAGATTGATTGTATCTCTTTTCTTGATGTTATGGACAGTAAGGATACCATGGTATTTGGCTTGACCTGTCCATAAATAATCACTCAGGGGAAAGGAGGATATGCCAAGAGAGGAAAGGGATCTAAAGGTTTTTCGTTGAGAGTGACACTGCCTACTGAACTCCCAATATTCTGCCTTGCTCCTCACCCAGTTTTCCATCCATCTCCCATTCCAAGTCCCAATCTTACAATCTGCCATTCTGGGAGGAACTTCCCATCAGAACCCCACCTATTACACAGAATATTATAAAATGCATGTTTTCTACCCCCCCACCCCACCGCAAAAAAAATGGTCAAGATACCTTCTCTTGTGATTTTAGAGCAAAAAATTGAAAGAAAGGCAGAAAATAGAGAATAAGTCTTAAATTTTGAAAATTATTGCAGGTACTTTTAATTTTTTTTAAACATGGGGTTTTATTTGTAATATTAAAAAAGTGGTAGGCTCCATTTATTATGTCAACTTTTTAATTTCAGTGAAATAACCCTACACCCGAACATGAAATTTTTTGTTATGTTAACAACTAACTGCTCTCCTTTTCTAAAGAATTTATATTTCTATTTTTTCAGTCTCTTCTCTCTCTCCTTTTTCTAAACAGGACAGAAAGACACAAAACATGAAAATAAAATTGTTATGTTATCTATAATCTATTGATAGATGGGAGTAATCTCCATTGGTCTTGGGTTCGATACTCCATAGGCTCAAAAACATCCCTTGGGGCCTCTCCAGGGCCTTACATCAAATGCCCGCTTTACCTGGCGCGTGTAGTGGGGATATCTACCGTTCCGTGGGACTAGTCGGTCAACCTAGCTCGCTTTGTGGCAGGGATTGGAAACCCACGGTTATAAAAAAAAATAAAAATTCTATCGACTATTGAAATATTTGGTAATTTAGTTTTAAGTTTATCACTTTATGATGCTTCATGTTGGAATTGTGTTACTTGTGGAGATGTTGCATTGAACGATAATTATCATATTGGAATGTTGAAAGCTTTGAGTGATTGTTAATTAGAATTGACAAATTGATAATTGATTTCTTATGTTTTGTTGATTTTTTTATACCCAATTTGATTGATATAAGGATAGAATTTGATTATATGATTATATATATAAAAATAAAAAATATTTTATTCAACGTGTTCTACTTTTTTGAAAAATCACGTGTCGACATGTCCCTGTCGTATCCGTGTCCGTGCCTCTTAGACAATGGTTATGCCTAGATTATGGTCAAGGTATTGAGTAGTTGGAGGGATTGTTGTGTTAGCAGGAGAGTTAGACCCGCATGGTAGATAATTCCATTATATTTTTGGTGGTGCATTTGGAAGGAGCGGAATGGGCACATTTTTCAAAGGAGAGGAACTGTCAATTTTAAACATTTAAATGTTGAGTTCTAATTTGTTTGGCTTTTTGGCAGATTTTTTTCTTTTGTTTTTTTTTTCTCCTCAATTTCTTTTGTTGATTACTTGATTGCCAGGATGATTTTGACGTTGGTATATAGCATGGTTTTCCCCCTTTTGTTTTCTGTATGCATTGCATTGCCAAGGTTTATTGCAAAACCAAAAAGAAAAAAGAAAATTGGCTGTGCTTTGCATTGTAAGATATTATTATTTTTGGGGCTGCTGGCATGGATTGGTCAACAGTAGATAGTCCTTTTCCCATCCAGAACACCCCCCCCCCACACACACACACACACACAAAAAAAAAGAAAAAGTAAAAAACAACCCATGTCCCTCTACAGGGCTTTAAAATTGCATCTTCCCCCAAGGAGCTGGAATACCACCAGCTACATTTTATGGTCCATATTGTAAGATTTTATAATCAGATGAACCTACTCAAATTTTATATTTAGATGAACCTACTCCTAAACAAAAACTTTGCCATGTTATGGATGGCTCTGCATTCACATTGGCAAGTAGGAAAGTATGCAGTGGCATTTTCAGATATTTCCTTTGTTTCTTGAGTGATACACATTTTGACCCTACCACACGTATTATGATGTGATCCAGGATGCTGCCACACCCATATGAAGATACCCAGAAAAAAATGAAGAAAGACTTGGATGTGATATTTCTAATTTTTATGAGTTGCATAATCCATGCTATGGGCTTTAGGTTATCTTTGATGCATTGTTGAGCTGGGCATTCCCCAGTCTCATGCATTTTTTTTGTTTTCAGTCTCTCGTGCATTTTGCAGAGGCTTATATGAAAATTTGAAAAACTCACTTAGGACAGGTCATTCATGTTGGTACCGATGGTATAAGTCCTGTCTATATTCTGTTGTAGTGTCTGGCTAGGATCTTTTTCTATTTGGTGTTTATCCAGGCACTACATGAGTCATTTTATCACTATACTTGGATACATCCTTGTTATCAATCAAAACTTCATTGTATACTGCATTTGGAATTGTGATCTCAATGACTAATGAGTTTCATCTTTATCTTTTACAACTTGTTTCTGCTGCTCTAACTAATTGAGAATATCCTTTTTCATCTTGTACTTGTAACAATTTTTATTACTGATAAAAAAAAACTTGTAATATTTTTTTTATTACCTTAATTTTTGTAATATTTTCTTATTTTTTCCCCAAAGTTATCTTAATTTATGTGATAAAAAGTAATTTATATAATATTTTTCAAAAATTATCTTAATTTGTAAGATATAAATTCAATGTTTCTGTTTTCTGAAGCTAATTTTAACTTGTAGAAATTGTGTTTGCCAATTGAACCTTAGTTAAGGTGGGATTACTGTGATATTCAGGATGGTAAGCCAGCTACTAGAGATCGATGGGTGGGGAAAGTTAATTTTGTCGAGATACGATCATATTGGCATATTTTTAGAAGCTTTGACAGAATGTGGAGCTTTTTTGTATTGTGCTTACAGGTATTTTTTTTCTCTCTCCTTAGAGCCACTCCAATGCATGTGCAATTTGATGTGCCAATTTCAAAATCTGGCATTGATGTAAAAAATGTTGCTCCAATGGTGTGCCATTTGGCTTTCCTAAAAATGGCAATGCCATTTCCACTGCCATATTTGACATTGAAAGTAGCTAGTGCCATTTTATGACATTCATGGAATACAACTTGCATATGCCAAACAAAGATGGGGTCCACGCCACATTATCAAGTAAATGCCAATTAGAGGTGGGGTTCATGTTACTTTATCAAGGAAACATAGTTGTTATGCTAAAAAAATGGAATTTTAGCATTGGGGCAGAATTGTCAAAATTTGACATTTTCGTACTATAGCATGCCAAATTATAGAATTGGCATAGATGAAATGACATTTAGCATTGGAGATGCTCTTAGCTCTGTATACTTTGCCCTTTTGATTTGGTTTCATGACATATTGTTGAAATTGTTTATTTCTCTGAAGGCTATGATTATTGTTGCTTGGAATGGTTCCGGGCAACCAAGCTCAATCTTCGGTTCTGATGTTTTCAAGAAAGTATTGAGTGTCTTTATTACTGCTGCAATATTGAAGCTTGGTCAAGGTAGCTTTAAATAGTTCATTTTGCTTGTGGTACTTCGCTTTAATTCCTATCTTTATTGGTAATTATAAGTTTTGGAAGTTCTCTTTCCCATTTCTTCCATCGTTCCACATTGTGGATTGCATGTTTGAAGCAATGGTTGTCATGGTATTTTTAAATAACCGACCAGATCTTGTTTCTTTCTGGTGCTATCTTTTCTTTATTATTATTTTTTTGTGCATGTGTGTTTTGCTCATAGTTACCACAATTCGCTCTCCCCTACCGAATTGTGATTTGGATTGCACGATTACAAATGTGGATCATTCGTGATTTGGAATGCAAGAGTTAGCGTTCAAATCTAAAATATCAAAAGTCCTCAAAAAATTATGCAACAATCAAGAAAATACATATATCATTGGAACTTTTATATAATAATGGCTTGATTGGAATTTTTCTGGATTATTACAAATACGATCAAAAAACATATTACGTTCCAATAAAGCGATTCGAAGAAGCCTACTCCTAACGTACCACATTTTATAACAAGTACCGATATACATTCTCGTTCTCCTTTCATATACCATAACGATCATTACAAATGCGATTATTACAAATACGATTATTACAAATATGATCAAAAAGAATATTATGTTCTAATAAAGCGATCTGAAGAAGCCTATTACCATAAGTCTACTCTTTTCATATACCTAACGCACCATGTTTTATAACAAGTAACAATCCACGTTCTAGGTAATGTTGGTTTTGCTGTTTCTGTGCGGGTTTTATGCAGTAGAAGAATATTTTATTGATGTAGTCTTTACTATATTGCAACCATGTGGTATGCTTGAACATATTTCATTTAGCCAATAGCTAATGTACATATTCGGGGTATATCATGGTATTATGAATTTGAAATATGTTTAATATGACATTGATTTCCATAATCTCCTTAGTTGTCAAATTGCAAATAGGGGCAATGCAGAATTTTCTTCTAGTCAAGGCTTATAGCTAGATATTGTTTTATTGTTTTCTTTTGGCCAATATTGTTGGAGACATGTGGTGCTGAGTAAAATGTGGTGTGTAGTCAACTGGAGAAGGACATATGTCGCTGATCCGAAGTGTTTGGGTTAAGGATTTATTTAGTTACTTGAGGCATGCTGTTTTTTATGCTTTCTCCAAGGCTCTGTGGCAATTTCTTGGTCATAGACACTTGGGTACAAACGTAAAAAATTGTTAATAATTCTTGCAAAATTATTATCAGTACGTATAGATGGATTATTTACTTCTGTGTATCCAAAATAACATGGATTAGTAGCGATATTATTATATCCTGCATTTTGATGATGTGTTTAGGCTGGCCCAAGTTTGAGTCAAGGTGTTGTCTTGTGTTTGATGCCACATGCATGCATGCTTACAATTGGAAAAACTTCAGCAGGTAAGTCGTATTAAGTTACTGCTGGTAGGATTATGAACTACTAATTGGGGCCTTAAAAAACCACAAAATTACCAAGAAAGCAGTTGTATCAAAAAATAAGGAACTACCATCCTATCTGATTTTTTCCCCTTACAATTGATCCATTGATGGTTGGATACTTCGTTTTCACTGTGACTAATATTCTTTTTGATAAGTAAAAAAGTATTATTAAAATGTGCCAAGTGGGTGCACTCATGTACATCCAAAAAATACAACAATACTTGCATAGTCTTAAAAAGAGAGAATAATTATCTATAGACAAGGCCGAGCCCCTTCATAACCAAAAATGAAGGGTACTTAACAAAATAGACTTTGCATTTCATAAAGGGGACTCTACACCTTCAAAAAATTCTACGACTCTCCAACCAAATGATCCACCATAAGCACAATGGAGGCATAACCCAACTAATTCCAAAATGGCCAATTTATAATGCCCAAACTGCTCTAGTGACCAGGCAATGGATTAGAAGATGGTTAGCTGTTTTTTCATTCTTCTTGCACAAGTAACACCAATTGAGATAATCTGACGCCTTCTCTGCAAGTTTTCACTGTGATTATATGAAGATTGTTTTCCATATTTTTTAATCATGGTCTTGCTATGGGTATTTACTCAAAAATATGTACTATGCAAACAATATCTTAGCTTTCTCCTTCACCTTGTTCAGGGTGTGAAACTTTTTATTTAAATCGCAGTCGCGGTAGAACAATAGCGGGTCATCCATAATGGGAATCTGAACTGCAACCGTGAATTTTGTTCAAACACTAACAAACCTTTTTTTCAAACCCTTACAAATCTGAAACACTACAATTTGTTATATTTTAATATTTTTTACTGTTATTTTGCGACTTTCTGACACCTAAAAAATATTTTTCTTTTAAATAATACCTAAGAAGTATATTATTATTTTATATGAAATTTTTAAACTTAAACTAATAAGAAATATCATTTGGTTTGAATAACTTTACAACAAGTAAGATAAATAATAACAAAATATGATTATAAGCATGAAAATTAATTTATTAATTAATCATGGACTAAAAAAATTTTAAGGCCAAGAGGCCTTTTCGAGGTTGTATTGGCCTGAATGTTTTGGTAATCCTTTTCAATTTTTTTTGATTATTTTGTTAAGTATCTCTCTTGTTTATAAATCTTATAAAAATAGAAATCATAAGAATTCGGTATAAAAAAAAATAAAAAATTGAAGAAGAAAAAACTCAAAACAGTTGTAATAGTTCTGTAACGGCCGTAATGGTCTTGTAACGGCCTCTAATGGGTGTAACGGCTGATACGTAATGGTATTGGCCGTGAATTTTGTTCACACCGATATATCAACGTATAATAGTCTCAGAGGGTCATAAAACTGATACGTAACTGTCGATACGATACGTAATGGCCGTTATTTAAAACCGTGTGTGGAACTGAAATTTTAGCTTCTATCCATTATTGCAATTTACTTGTTTTTCTTTGTCATTTAGTTTCCTTATACCTTCCTTTGGCATGATAGTCATTCTATCATTATGAATTAAAATTACTATTTCATTCATAGGTTTAGGATGTCATGGAACTTTGAGGGATATTCATTGTTCTTTAAATAGGGTAACTTGTACTGCATTTGGCAAAATGAGCAGGGAGTTGAGCGTTTGTGGAATCAGGAATGTAGCAAATAATGTTATCATTGTAGAATTGTACCTGATCATCTGATGCGATATCTACTTTAATAATGTTGTCACATGATGATTATACTCCTAAATGTGCAGCTGTCCTTGATGTAATTCTTAGTTGGAAAGCAAGGCAGAGCATGTCGTTTGACGTTAAGCTAAGATACATTTTGAAAGTTGTGTTTGCTGCTGCATGGGTGATAATTCTACCAGTTACTTATGCTTATAGTTGGGAGAATCCTCCTGGATTTGCTCAAACCATTAAAAGTTGGTTTGGCAAAAGTTCAAAGTCTCCTTCATTGTTTATTTTGGCTATCGTTATGTACCTGTCACCAAATATGCTCGCTGCGATACTGTTTATTTTCCCCTTCATTCGACGATTCCTTGAGAGATCAAACTTTAGAGTTGTGATGCTTATGATGTGGTGGTCACAGGTATGCAAAATGCCCTTCCATTCATGGTTATCTTGTATGGTTAACAAATATTTTTGCTGTAGATAGATATGTTACCTTAGAGGGAAACAAGTTCATAATAAATTTTTGTGTGAAATCTTGCAGCCTCGTCTATATGTTGCAAGGGGAATGCATGAGAGTGCATTTTCTCTTTTCAAGTAAGAGTACAATGGTGAAAT
Organism: Nyssa sinensis; assembly: GCA_008638375.1. Taxonomy (NCBI): domain Eukaryota; kingdom Viridiplantae; phylum Streptophyta; class Magnoliopsida; order Cornales; family Nyssaceae; genus Nyssa; species Nyssa sinensis. Next base: position 18,205,276 of record CM018031.1, read on the forward strand.
TTCCGACTAATATAATTTAACCACTGTTTGATGTTTGATTATTCTTTGTTTAAACTTTCAGGTACACATTGTTTTGGGTTCTCCTTATTACGACAAAGTTGGCATTCAGTTACTATATCGAGGTGTATGTCTTGTCCATTCTCAAAAAATCATGTTGCTGTGATATACTAATATATAATAAATACATTATTATTACTGACATTTGATCTTGTGTTGGTTGTCTATTACAATAGTTAGCCACTTTAGAAAGGGCAATGTGGTGTTGGAGCCGCGTTTCCTTTCGAAATTAGAGAAAATTTAGGTACTGCATGGTGAAAAAGTTGCGATGGATGTGTTACTTCTTGTTGGATCTGCTGGGGTTATTTTATTGGCTGGTTATACACAATGCACAATTGGACTTGTTAAGGACATTGCATTGTAATTAACTCTGACAATAGAGTAAATACACCATAGTTAAGATGGTGGGAGTAAAATTTCTTGCCATGTCCATGTCTATTGAGGAGTTTGGTTGAATGTAGCTGTTTATGTACTAGCAGGGAAGAAGTTATTGAACAAGACAATACTTTAAAGCTTAGGAATTTGGGGGCTCTTCCTTGGCTGTAGATTCTTTTATATCTTTTTTGTATTCCTTGAGCATGGGCTCATAGTTTGCTTTTTTGTACCCCCTCGGTGCCTTTTCAATGAAATATATTACCTATCAGGGAGGGAGTAGGAGGGGGAGGGGGGCAAAGCCCGTATACAAGCGAGAAACAGAAACCTACAAGGTCTCATCTTTATAATTCAACTCGCCCAAAAAAGAATGAACATGTATGTTAAGGGTATTTGTGATATTTGTGTTAATGTGTCTGTAAGCATTTCAGTATCAATATTCAAAGGAGCTAGCCTTAGGGTTAAGCTCTCCAATTTTCTTATTTTCTTGTCTTTTCACTCTTAACATGGTATAAGAGCCTAAGATCCATGGAAAAGTGATTCTCTTTTCTTCTTTTTTCTTTTCTTATATTTCTTCATCTTTATTTTTGTTTCTAAAAAGCATTGTAAAAAAAAGGATCAAATCTGCACTCATCTACAGATCTGTGTCCGATTTGTACTTAGGGCTTCATTGTTCACCAGATCTGCACTCTTCTCTGCAGTCATCCACAGATTTGTGTCAGATCTGTGTTGATTTGTTAGCTTCACTCAGAGTTCACAAGTTTTCATTGTCATTGGAATCTATAGTAGACCGATTATCGATGTCATATCAGATTTGCCTTGAATACCAACCTGTTGCTGTCTCATCATATCAGATCTGTTGCCATCTCAAGCTCTAAATTAGTTCAGTTAATGCCTTTGTTTATGTGACTTTATGATCTCCTTATTTCGCGGTGGTGGCGTTTGCCGGAGGCTATAATTTGTTTAGTGTAGTCCTCTATGAGAGTAACTAGTTGCCTTAGACTAAGGCGGTCAAAGTTGCCTTGACCAGACTGGAAAACATCACTATCTTGGTAATGTGAGAATGCATTCTTCAATGGAGATCTAAAAGAGGAGGTTTATATGGAGCAACTTCTAGGGTTTGTTGCTTAGGGGGAGGTAGAGTTAGTATGTCATTTGAAAAAGCCATTGTATGGCCTTAAACAGTCCCCTCCACCCCGCTTTTGGCAGATTTAGTGATGTTGTGATTGGCTTTGGTCTTCAAAGGTGCAGGGTAGATCGGTCTTTGCATTGAAGCAGGAAGAAGATTGTTGATTATGAATGTTGATGACATTGTGATAACATGTGATGATCACAAGGGTATTCAAGAACTAAAAATGTTTCTGCAAAGTTAGTTTCATACAACGGGTCTGGGACAATTAAGGTATTTTTTGGGCATTGAAGTGGCCATGTCACATCAAGGAATCTCTTTATCTCAAAGAAAATATGTTCTTGACTTGTTAAGTGAGACAAGGATGTTGGGGTCTACGCCTATACATACTCTACTCCTATGGACCCTAATACCAAGCTAGTGGTAGATCAAGGTTAATTGTTAACAAATCCAAGTCAGTATAGGTGGTTAGTTGGAAAGCTAAATTATTTGACTGTTACTAGACCGAACATTTCCTTTGCAGTAAGTGTAGTTAGTTTCTGGACGCTCCACGAACCAGTGATTGGGATGCTGTTATGCGCATTTTGAGGTATCTCAAGGGTGTACCCGGTTGTGGTCTACTGTATCAAAACCATGGTCATATGGGTTATACAAATGCAGACTTGGCTGGATCTCCATGTGATAGGAGGTCTACTACTGGATATTATGTATTTGAAACGAAGACCTTCGAGAACAAATATTGGACCGGGAAGAAAAAGGGGGAAAAAGTAAAGTCTAAGCGCATATGGCACGAAAAGGAAATCCGATTTCGGTAAGACTTGATCTGAATCGTAGTTCAGATTCAAGTCGGTTCAGTGAGGGCGACCGCGAAAGTCACCGAATGGGTTAAATCGGAGAGGGCTTTTTCTTCGTCCCATATTTTAAATATAAAAAGGCGTGGGAGGACGTTGCAAATGTCTAGTGTCTTGGAAAAGCAAGAAACAAATAGTAGTTGCCCGATCAAGTGTTGAATCCATGCATAGGGCTATGGTATATACTACTTGTGAACTGATGTGGTTGAATTATATGTTAGAAGATCTCTGTATCAAGCATTCTTGTCCAATGGCTTTATTTTGTGATATTCAAGCGATTGTTCATACTGCCTCAAATCCAATGTTTCATGAGCAAACAAAGCATATTGAAGTCAATTGTCATTTCATTCAAGAGAAGTTGCAAAATTCTATCTGTACAACACGTGAAATTTGTGGATCAATTGGCAGATTTATTTACTAAACATTGGGTGGTTCACGGGTTAGGTATATTTGTAACGAGTTAGGTGCATATGATATAAACTTGAGGGGAGCGTTAAGGGTATTTATGATATTTGTGTTAAGGTTGTTAAGGGTATTTGTGTCAAATGTGTTTGTAAGCATTTTAGTATAACTGTTCGAAGGGGCCAGCCCTAGGGTTAAGCTCTCAGATTTTCTTGTCTTTTCACTCTTAATAGTGTACAAAAAAATTGGGAAATTCTGTGAAACCCAAAAAACTAAAGTATCCAATATTATTTTCTTTAACTTTTGCTAAGAAGCATGGATACGGACACAAAACATAGATACAGCATGAACATGGGATTTTTCAAAGATAGGACATTGATACGTCGGGGACACGTTGAATATATTTTTATATAACCATATAATAAGACCCCATATTATTTCAATTAAAATTAGCATAAAAATACACAAATCAATACAATATTATTAATATATCAAAATAATAAAGACATTAAAAAAAATTTAATTGAACTTCTTTATTTAATTATCAAAATTCATGATTTAAGTTCCAAAATAAATTTATTAACTACTATAATATATATGTGTGTGTATAAAAATAGAGAAGAATAAGAGAAAAAGAGGGAACATGTACAAAAAAATGAGGAAATTCTTTGAAACCCAAAAAAATAAAGTATCCAATATTCTTTTCTTGAACTTGTGCTAAGAAGCATGGATACGACATGGACATGGAATTTTTCAAAAAAGTTGAACACGGATAAGTTGGGACATGTTGAATATATAACCATATAATAAAACCTAAAATTATTTCAAACAAAATTAGCATAAAAATACATAAATCAATATAATATTATTAATATATCAAATTAATAAAGTTATTAAATAAAAATTTAAGAACTTCTTCATTTAATTATCAATATTCATGATTCAAGTTTCAAAATAATTTTTTTAACTATTATATATAATATTTGTGTGTCTATATATATATATAAATATAAATAGAGAAAAAATGGGAAAAATTCAAAAAAATAAAAAACCAAAAATGTGTACCGAGATTCACAAAAATTAAATAATCTTCCTTTTACGTGTCTGAGCATGCATAGGAAGTGTTTGAAATTGGTACGTAAGGCAAAATAGAGTGTCTGTACTTCATCGAACTTTGTGTATAAGAGTCTTTACTTCCTCAAATGTACAATGGTTTCGTTGCACCAATGCACAAAAAGGGGTGCTGGCCTCCAAGCCTACCCTTCGAGAAGGGCAAGCCCCCCACCCTCCCCAAAAAAAAAAAAGCCTCTGAAGGAGTTCAATCACCAACCTCTAGGCATGGTCCAAACAACCCCAAAAGTGGAGTCTCTCTCTCTCTCTCTCTATCTCTCTCTAGTTAATCTTCTCTCTTTTTTTATCGCTCTAGGAAGATGTGAAAAATTATGGAAGGGGACTCTTGACTGCTTAGCATATGTTTAAGCCGATATGAGTTTGCCTTGAAAAAAGGGCGCTCGTGTTGGTTAGATTCTTAAACACTACTGAAATTTCTGTTTCCACCAATGCTGATTTAAGTTAAAATTTAATTTTCCGTAACTTGCTTTTAACTTCTTAATCTTTCTATTGCAGATAAAGCCTCTAGTAAGTCCTACAAAAGCTATCATGAGCGTTCACATATCCACTTATCAATGGCATGAATTTTTTCCCCGTGGTACTGTAGAGGAAAGAGTTCCTCAAAGCTTAAACATTTATTTTTAATTATGAATTGTTTTTTATTTTTATTTTACTTTGTTATCTGCTTTGCAGCGAGGAACAATATCGGTGTCGTTATTGCACTTTGGGCTCCAATTATTCTTGTATGGCTTATGCTTATTTCGTTGTTGAGTCATCTTTTTATGTTCTCATTTAACCTGTTGCAGTGTGAGTTCTAATACACCAAACATTTCTAGGTATACTTTATGGATATCCAGATCTGGTATGCCATATTTTCCACATTATTTGGAGGTGTCTATGGTGCATTTCGTCGTCTTGGAGAGGTTAGTGGATTCACTCGTGCTTATTGTATGCTACTTTTAATGCTTAAGATTGCTAATTGTTAGAACAAAAAACTTGTCGTTAGGCTAGACATGGTAATGATGCATCTGATATGGTATGATAGAGCAGCTAGAGTGGCTCAAATGCTGTCATTGCATAACCTGGTTGGTCACCTAAGTTACAACCAACAAAAATGCAGATAACATTAGAAAGAAGGTAATGGTCTTAACTTTGTGATTGATTGTGAGGGGAAAATATTGTCATTCAAGCAGTGCCCTTTTTGTGTTATTATCTCAACTATATGGATTCCTCTTCCTTTACAAGGGAGGAGAGGGGGGAGGGAAGATAAATTTAAATTTGATGTTACACACACAGTTCTTTTTCTCAAAGGCAACTTGCAACGGATTCACTATAAATGTGGAGATTCAACCCCTTTTGAGGGCCTCAAGGAAGCATCAGCTATGGGGTTCTGTCCTTTATTTATGGGATTCTAGCCTTTTTGGACGGCCTCAGGGGAAGCATTGGCTATGGGGTTCAGTCAGTGTTCAATTGAGAGAGATTGCGAGGTTGTAATAAGTTGGGTCACGTGAAAGGAGATCTTTGGTTCCCTATATTTTTCTAATGGGAGAGATTCATGATCTGTGTACTGCTTTGGATAGGGAGATAAGCTGGATTTGTCGACCCACCAATGACTGAACTAACAAGTTGGCCAAGTTTTGAGCGTCAATGTTGGAGTCAGTTGAGGGCGCTTCTACCCACTTGAGTTATCTTTTTTATGGTGTGGAGTTGGAGGGGTTTGTATTCCTCTGGTGGCTGTCTTCCTTTTGTTTTTTTCCTTCTCTTTTTGGGTGATTGTTTTAGGTTTGTTTTCCACTTATTCAGAAGGATTTCTCCCATCCCATGGGTCATTACCTCTCCAAAAAAAAAAGAAGGATTTCTCATCTTTCCCAATTTGACTGTGCTTTGTTCTTTTAACAATACTTCACTCTTGTCTTATTATAATAGAAAAAATGTGTGGGGAATCAACCAGCCAATGTCATTTTTGGTAATCTAGGCTTGGTGTTGTGTAGTCCTTTTATAAGTTAATTTCCTAGAATATATAACTCCTAAGGGATGTTCCTCAGTTCATATAGGCTAAAGTTACGGAGCACAGATGCTCAACAGTACATATCTGGTATGTGCTAAATGTATCCATGATTTGAAAATGGTTTTTTTTTTTAAAAGAAACAATTTGATCACATATCTAATAGTTTTTAGACACTCCAAGAGATGTCGATTGTGTCTTGAATATTAACATGCTGTATTTCTAGTATAACATTGGAATATAATGGTTAGGAATAAATTAACTAAGGTTTTCAATTCTATGACAATTTCTTAGAGAAGAAGAGTTGAAACCATAGTATAAAATATAGATAAATATCGCGATATATTGCTGTTTTTGACGTCTTGATACGATATTTGAATGAGAAAAAAAGTTCACAAAATATCTGCAATATATCGTGATAAATATCGCAACATGAAGTATTAGAAAGTTTTTTTTTTTATCTGAAGTTCTCAAAAGATCGGTTAGATATTGCAATATATCAAGAGATTTTGCAATATATTGCATTACATCGGGATATGTCACCCCCAAAAAAATTAGTATCCTTTGTACATTGTGTAAAGATGACAGAATGTGGGCTTCTTTGTCTTTGTATACTTTAACTCCTTATTAGTGACTCAAATGAAAAAAAATAATTTTATATCTAAATTTGAACCACATAGGTACTCGATGGAGTACTAATTGAAGTATTTGTTGTATTATATTATTAATATGATGGACTATTGTATTTAAACTTTATTTGATGTGTATGCATATTGGACCCTTATTTATGTTAATATAGTTCAATTTTATGTATATTATATTAATTGGAGTTCTTTAAATTCTCATTAGAGCGTATTTCTTTTTACCTTAAATATCATATTCTTGTCAAATATATATATTTTGTCTACAAAATATTGACTTAAAATGATGCATTAATATCCCAATTAATACTTCAAAAAATTTTCATGATTTTATATATATATATATATCCATCACTGTTTTAAAAATTTTGCGATATCGATATATAGTTGCGATATATCCATATTTTTAGACTTGCAATATATTCTTTTTGTCAATATTTTATTCCTTGGTTGAAACATTGTAAGGATAAATCTTTTTTTTTATCGGTAAAAGTAATATATATTAACAAATGGAGCCTGAGAAGGGCAAGCCCATACATACAAAAGAATCAGTGAGAAGTGAAGTATAGTGGTAGCTGTATTTGTATTGGATACTAATACTCGTCAGATACTCACAGATACTTGTTTGGTATTTGCTAAACGTCTACATGATTTGAAAATGAATTTTTTTATGTTGTACTTCAATTTGAATCGCATATCTAATACTTTTCAGATACTCCAATCCAAAAAAGTGTCGGGTCATGTCTTGAATATTAAGATTCTGTGTATCTGGTATAGTATTAGAATATAATTGTTGGAAATAACTTAGTTGAGGTTCTCAATGCAGAAACTATTTCTTAGAAAAGAAAAATTGAAATATAGTGAGGAAAATTATGTTTAATATGGTCCAATGTCTATATTGGTGCAACATGACTCATTTTCTCATGTAAATTTTAATATGATATGTTAAGAACTTAGAATGTTTGGTAGGTCCTTTAAAAAAAGATTGATTGCCATAATATGTGCAAGCATTATGATTTATGACTAACAATTATAGTTCTAATTTATGTATATATATATATATATATTCATACACATTTATTTCCGAATCACCACTGTATCCATTTTTTAGATTGGCATATTCATACGTTTGTATTGTGTCTTACGGTAGAGTAGTGCCATAGTATTAGCCGATTGCTATTTTCAACTATATCTTTGACTGGACTAATATTCTTTTGAATAGATTTCAGGCTATTCTTATTTTAAACTATAATTCTCCTGATCAATTTTTTTTTGTTGGTTATTGACAATTTTATTCCAGGGAAAAAAATATTGAATGCTGTTTTTATGCAAATCTACCATTAACTTATTTTTTATTGCATCTTTCTCTCTCGTCCTTCAACATCTTTCTTTTTAATTTTGCCAAAAAGAAAAGAATGGAAGAAAAAATATCTAGCTGAACTTTGGAAGTCCAATTGGGTGCCGGCTAGCTGTCTGATTACTCTGTGAACAGAACTTGGAATTTGAACGCTCTTTAGCCCTTGTTGGTGGGTAAATATTATTCATCTGCATCATAGTGTAGGTTCATGCATATTTGAACTTTTGCCTTCAGCATCAAATAATGACAACACTAGTAATATTATAATCTTTTAAAGAGTCCTGGTCTGATTGAAATGGTCCTTGAATAACTTATAACTTTGCTACCGTGTGTCCCAAGGATGACTTAGCGATTTTTATTCGAAATGCTCTCTCATGGCAGTTGTTTCCTGGACATCGACGGAAGGTTCTTTGTTAGAAGAACATTTTTCTTGTAATGTAGATGAGTACCAATTATGATTTAGTTTAAGAAGGATAGTCACTGCCTAAGCACCTACAATCTTTCGATGCAAAAACAAGTGTCACCGTTGCAGCATGGGCACGAGTATAACTCATCTGCTATAGATAGTTTCTTTTCTTTTATGAACTCCCTGTGACTCTGTGAGTTTAATTGTATTGTTTTGGACGTACACGGGTGTGCACCCTTGGTGCCTATTATTTATATTAAGATTTTACTTATCTAGAAAGATATTATTCTGGTCTCGTTTTCTATATTTTACTTAACTAAAGCCTTCTGCTCTCTTTAGTTGGAATGATATTTGCTTGAAAGTTATAGGTTGATAGTCATGCAGGAAAGGCCATCAGAAATCCTAATTCATCATTCCTTTTCTTTTCAAATGAAAGATGTTACCCCACCTTCATTTTATCTTGTGTTTTGTTGTTGCTATAACTCCTTGTATTGCTTCCAGATTCGAACTTTAGGAATGTTAAGATCCCGATTTCAATCATTGCCTGGTGCATTTAATGCCTGCTTAATTCCAGAGGAAAAGAGTGACCCACCAAAAAAGAAAGGACTGAAAGCCACTTTATCTCGCAACTTTGCTGAGGTTGAATTCTATTAATTTCTATAATTTCATCATGTTTTGTAGGATCTGTATCTTGATGAGACGGTAACTCTTAAGTTTATTTGCGTAATTTTTGTTGCAGATCCCATCTAATAAAGAGAAAGAAGCTGCCAGATTTGCTCAGTTATGGAACACAATAATCACTAGTTTTAGAGAGGAGGATCTTATAAGTAATAGGTAATCCTTATTCCTTAGTATGATGTTTGGAAGCTATACCATTGATTTAAGTCCTTTACTGTTCTGTGCTCATGTGATTTTACATCATCATCATCATAATAATTAACCCCAAGTAGGGATAAGGCATTGTTGAGTTGTATCATAATAATAATAATAATAAGACAACAAACAATAACAACAACAAGAAGAATAATAGTAGAGAGGAGGATCTTAGAAGTAATAAGGTAACCCTTAGTATGAGGCTTAGGAAACTATACCATTGATTTAACTCCACTTAATGTTCTTTGCTCATGTGATTTTACATCGTCATCATCATAATAATATCATAATAATAATAATAATTTGACCCGAGGAGGAAATAGAAGGATACATGATTGGTGTGTATGTTGGAGATTGAGAAAGCCTATGACCACATGAATTGGAATCTCCTTCTCTTTATGTTGGGGAGAAGGGTTTTGGGGAGAAAAGAAGTTGGATTCAGTATTGTATTTTCACTATATCCTTTTCAGATTTGGTGAATGGTACTCCGATAGGATGCTTTTGTTCTTCTAGAGGGCTGAGACAAGGGGATTTGCTATCCCCATTCCTTTTTATGATTGCTATGGAAGCTCTGAGCAGAATGGTGGATAAGGCGGTGGAGGGTGGTTTGATTAGGGGCTTTGGGATGGAAGATAGAAGGGGGAGAAGGATAGGGATCTCCCATCTTTTGTTTGCAGATGACACAATGTTTTGTGAGGCAGAGGAGACTCAGCTAAGATATCTGAGATGCATTTTGATTTGCTTCGAAGTAGTGTTAGGGTTGAGGATGAATTTACACAAGAGCAGAATTATTCCAGTTGGAGATGTGGTAGTAGTGGGTGATATGGCCATGGGAGTGGGGTTTGAGGTGGGTTGTCTTCCTGTGGGGACCTCCAATGAAGTTTAAAGGAATTTGGAATGCGGTGATAGAGAGATTTCAGAAAAGGCTTTATCTTTTGAAAAAGGGAAGGGTCACTCTTATTAAGAGTACATCGGAGAATCTTCCAATGTACTATGTCTTTATTTCCTTTGCCTGTTTCAGTGAAGAAGATGGAAATGACTTAGAGGGTTTTTTTTTGGGGAGGTAAGAAGGAGGAGAGAAAAATACACTTATTGGGGTGGGATAAGGTGAAGTTGCCCAAAGAGGGTGGAGGCTCTGGATTGAAAGACCTAAGAGTATTCAGTCAAGCACTTTTAGGTAACTGAATATGGAGATTTGCTATGGAAAAGAGAACCTTATGGAGGAATGTGATTGCCCTAAACTGTGGTAGTGAGGAGAGGGGTGGTTTCCTTGTGAGGTCTCAAAGGCGTATGGATGTGGAGTGTGGAAAGCCATTACAAAAGGGAAGGAAGCTTTCATTCGACTTGTTCGTTTTGAGGTGGGGGTGGGGGATGTAGCTTTTGAAGACAAATTCCTGAACTTGTTTATTATTGCATTGGATAGGGAAATTGTGGTGGCGGATTGTGTGGAAATTGTAGGTGGGAGAAGTGTATGGTGCCCTCATTTTAGGCAGGATTTCTTTGATTGGGAATTAAGGGGGATTGAATCTTTGTTGGAACTTTTGAATATGGTAGAAGTGCGGGAAGAGAGGGGGAATGGAGTGAAATGGAATGTAGATTATGGGGAAAATTTTACAGTTAAATCATTTTATAGGAGCTTGGTGATTGTAATGGACAAGTCATTTCTGTGGAGATTAATTTTTGGAGGTCGAGAGTTCCATTCGAGGCAGTCTTTTTTGCTTGGTCGGCAACGTGGGGAGCTATTATTATAGCAGACAATTTGAGGAAGAGGGGCTTCCAAATGTCGAGTTGCTGTTATATGTGCAAAGTGGAGGAAGAAACGGTGAGTCGTGTTAGTCCATTGCAAAGTGGCTAGAGATTGTTAGGGATTATGAAGAAACGAATCAATTTCTCATTCATAATTAATTACTTGTTTATATACATGGTCCCTATTTATCATGTACAATGAGAATCAAAATATGGAAATAACAAAGAAAATGGAAACAAAAATAGGTCAACACTAATAATCAGCCTAAATCTCCTACCACAATCTTCTCCAAATCCCTTTCAAATTATTCAAGATTTCCACAGATTAGTCTTCACTATTTTTGGATGCTCGTGGGTTTTGTCAGAATCTTCAATGAAGTGCTTTTGTCTTGGAGGTGTTCGGAGATGAAAAAGGAGTTGCGTATAGCTTGGAGGATGGTTCCAATTTGTTTGGTTTGGTGCTTATAGAGGGAGAGAAATAGAAGAATTTTTTACGGGATGGAGTCTCCCATATGGAAGTATAAAGATGATTTTTTTGAAAACTCTTTTCTTTTGGATTAGGAGGAATATCCGATGTATTTACATAGGTTTATGGATTTTTTTGACGGATATTAGGCTGTGATTTTTTTTCGGATGGTCCCTTCTTTTGTATGGAGTTTTGCCTTCTTGAGCGCCTTTGTTATAATACAAATTACCTTTACCGATAAAAAAAATAATAATAAGATAGCAAACAATAAGAACAATAATGATAGTCGTAGTAGTAATGACAACAACAACAACAACAACAACAATAATAATAATAGGGTAGGTTGTAGGGATAATGAGGACTCATAATTCCAGAACAGTGATGAGACCACTCTATTCCGACCATATTTAAATAATTCATCCTTCTTAGTCGGAACGTCCAAGAATGTACTATAACAATAGGGAAATGAAGCACGATGATCCAGGTTTTCTTCTGTTAATTTTTTGATCTTTTATGCCATTCCAATTTTCGTATTTTTTAGGTATTCTGGACTGGAACTTCTTATTTGGCCGGTACATTTCACAGCCATAACTATTGATTTTATTTTTACTTTTTTGTAATTTCAAAGGTACGAGGCCCAAATTTTGTTATGTTATTTAAAACTGGAAACAAACCACAGCAATACGCACTGTGATACGCCGATCGTCTTTTGTTGAAGAATATAATATGATTTGGGTTTCTATCTTCATGGAAACCTTGTGACAATGTAATTCGTGAGATTCTAGAGGGTTACTCCTTACAAGAAGCAAATGACATATACTTCAACTCAACAAAGCCTGGTCCCAAGATTTTGGGGTCGGCTATATGAATTTTGTTTCGTCATTTTGCTCTATTTAAAGTCATTTTATGTGTTAAACCACACATTATCATATATATTTTTTAAGGTAAATTACACTGTCTTCTCCTGAGATTTCTGATAATTACAAAGTCCTTCCCTGAAGTTTCTAAAATGATACTGACCTCCCTTACTTTTATTGACAAACTACAAATTCTTTCCCTCCGGCCTGTTTTTTATTAAATGACAAAGGCGCCTCTTTCAAATTATATTTTTATATCAATTTGTCATTTTGAAAAAAAAAAAAATTAGGCTAGATGGGAGGTATTTGTAGTTAGGGGAGGTCAGTGTTATTTTAGAACCTCAAGAGTGGTTAATGTAATTTACCCTATTTTTTACTATCTCAACCTAACTGAAATTTGGTTATCTTGTTGTTAATATGAACCTTGTCACTCTTCTGTATTTTTTCAATCTTTGGTCTTCATTTTACGTGACCAAATCACCTTAATCAGTTCTCATTTTATCTCCAATAGGTGTTATTTCCACCATCTCAAAAAAAAAAAGTTCTTTTTTATTTTTTCTTGTTTTACCACATATCTTCCTCAACATCCCCATTTTGGCTAATACTCATTCTATGCATGTTTTCTTTCTTAACTATTATTTTATAGAACTTACCTTTCAATTTTAGAAATATTCGTGGATCACATCAGTACAGGTATGTTCCATTCCAATGATTAAAGCAGAATGGCCACCATGACAGAATTCATTACTATTTTTGCTACATATAGTAGCAGCTTACACTCTTATAAGAAACAGAAATATTCTACTTCCTCTTAACTCCTATTTTGAATCTGCTTCGTCCTAGAATCATACAATATTAAAATTAATGACAAAGTGATCTTCAGCAAATGTAGCTGTGGAGGGATATGAGTTGCTGTGAGGTTGACTCCTCAATCCAATGGACAACAAAGCTGAAAACCCTAGGCTTGCAATTCTTAAAAACCCTAATCAAGGTGCAGGTGTAATATGAAATAGTTCTCCAAAATTATGCTCTCAAATCAGCCTAGCCCACCTTCTGTAACCCTAAAGCTACTTGGAGAAGGCAATACAAGATATTGCATATAAACCCCCCAAATGGACATAATAATTCCCTATTTCCATGAACACAACTTTTTTTTTTTAAAAAAAAAAAAAAACCCAAAAACACCCAAATTAGGCTTTAGTGGATTAAATTTGCACCCAAAACAAGAAATGACAAAAATACTCTTGAACCAAACTAACAATAGAAATACCTAAAAGAACATTACCAGGTATTGGTCCCAAAAATATGGTATGCAGGGAGGGGTATACTGGGTACAATTGGCAATATTTGCACAGATGTGTATCCTCAATACCCAATTTTATTTACTATTCTATATATTTAAATATTCTAGCATCAATGCTTGGTTTGTTTTGGATGTCTATGAAAGTTTTTTTTTTTTTTTAAAAAATCTTATTCTGTCTTATGATGCAACTCGTGCCTTAAATTTCAGGGAGATGGACCTATTGCTTGTTCCATATTGGGCTGACCGTGATTTGGACCTCATACAGTGGCCTCCATTTTTACTTGCTAGCAAGGTTTGTCTCATGGTTGAAAATCTTGTTGCTTGTTTCGAGCCTTACTTAGGGGAGAAAAGGTGTGGAAATTTCTCAAAACACCCAATGGCAACAAAACCTAGCATGTGGCTTGAAACAAGTTTGGAGGTAGCTTTGAAACATAAGGAACCGAACCAAAACCTAGCATGTGGCAAGACGACAATCTAAATCCAAAATGAAGGCATTGTTGCACACCAAAACTTTTGGAAAAATTGCTCTTAAACTTTTTATTTCTAAACAAAAAATATATTACTAATTAATGAAGTTTAAAATGTCACAATATTGATTTGTTCCTGATATAGTGGCCTCCATTTTTACTTGCTAGCAAGGTTTGTCTGATGGTTGAAAATCTTGTTCATCATTTTAATTCTCTCTCTCTCTCTCTCTATATATATATATATATACATATATATCTTTGGGGAGGGGGGAGTGCAAATGTCCAAAAACAGCCAATGGCTTGAATATGTTTGTGAATTGTGTGGAAATCAGATCAGGGCCATATCTTTATCCATTATCCTATTGCAATTCTTGTCTGGACCTTAGTGGGGAACATCATTCCAACCGTGATCTGTAATTTTATTTAATTTTCTCTTCTTGAAAACATATTTATGGGTTAATTAACTTTATAAAATCATCTAAATTGCTAAATTAAAGCTAACAGTTCTTTGAGAAAATTTTCTTTAACTTGTGTTATCTTCTAATCATGTTTTTTAAAATAGCTTTGTTTGTTTGAGATGCTTAAAAATATGTATTATGTGATGAGGTCAAGTCATAAATAATTGGGTTCAACTAAATCTTTGTGAGTCTAGTGATCCTAGCAAACTGGGTGGTCACATGATGATGGGAAAAGCAATTGACTTAGGGAACAAATAGGTATTCAATGCTGATATAAGGGATTGAGATAAGGGATGAACGTGGCTTCAAATAAAGAATCTGAAAATCTTTCCATTGTTGGAGAGACTCAAACGTAACAATTCAAGCTATAAACAACAGCATGGTGCCCCATGAAATTGTAGCCAATAATTTCAAGATGCATCCGCTTGCGGGGGTAAGGTTGCCTACATGTAATCCTCTCCGGACCTCCCAATGGTAGGAGGGTTTTCCCTTTGCTCCATACTTTCTGGAGGGGCAGATAAGCCAGCAGGATGACTTAACAAGATAGGAGATTTTATCAAATTTGAAAATTAGTTTTTCATCTCATTGAGTAAACTTGGTCTCTAAAGTTTGTCGGGGCATGCTTGTGAGTTTGTGACCTTTATGTTCAGGCTCTAGAGTGAACCTTTACCAAAAAGAAGGGATTTTGGGGGGGGGGGGGGGGGGGGGGGAGCATGGTGTTAAATAACGACCGTTATGTTACGTATCAATTTTTTGATCCTTCGATACCGATCCTGGCCTATATATTGGCGGGGCTAAAATTCACAGCTGTATTGGCCGATACCGCCGTTATAAGACCGTTACAGTTGTTTTATGTTTTTTTTTTTTTTCAAATTTTTAATTTTATTTTACTTTTTAATTTTTATTTTTACTTTTACTTTTTTTTTTCTATAGAATTCTTATGATTTTTATTTTTATAAGATTTATATATAAGAGAGATATATAACAAAATAATCGAAAAAAATTGAAATGGGTTACCAAAACATTCGAGTTAATATGAAATCGAAAAGGCTTTTTGGCTTCAAATTTTTTTTTTTTTTATTCCATATGTAATCAACTAAATTTATTTTCATGCTTATAATTATTTTTTGTTATTATTTATATTACTTGTTGTAATGCTATTCAAATGAATGATATTTCTAATTAGTTTAATTTTAAAAAATCTATATAAAGTAATAAAATATCTTAAATGTTATTTATAAAAAAAAATATTTTTTAGGTGTCAGAAAATTTTAAAATAATAGTAAACTAATTAAAGTGTGATAATTGTAGTCAAAATATATGTATCAATGACTTTTAAGAGATTTACTAGTGTTTGCAAAAAATTCATAGTTGCGATTTTTGATTCCCGTTACGAATGACCCGATACATCCGATACCGTTACACCGTGACTGAGTTGTATCTTGTTAGTCGCGATCGTGATTTAAATCCTTGGGGCCAAAAAACAGAGAAGGGAAGTATGATCTAAAAGTACTCTAAATATCTTGTCAACTAGGTGTTCCAATGAGTAATTCATATTGTTATTGTTTTTTTTTGTGTGTTACTTCTGTCAACCATTTTGGTGGTTTCGATTTTAATTTTCCAAAATTGTGGACCATGGTTTTTTTTCTTTATTGTGCATAATTTCGTTGGATATGACTGAAACCCTGATAGCTATACATCCAAATTTTATCCACTAAATAGATACCAATAGCATTAGACATGGCTAAGGACAGCAATGGCAAGGACCGGGAGCTGAAAAAGAGGATTGCAGCTGACAACTACATGTCTTGTGCTGTTTGTGAGTCTTATGCTTCATTTCGAAATATTATAAAGTTTTTGGTTCGGGGCAATCGTGAGAAGGAGTAAGTTCCACTACAATTTATTGATTTGAATTAGAGCAAAGGCTAAATTACTTCATCATATTTTGTCATATTGTCACAACTGTTTCAGGGCGGCTGCCTACCTTTTTCTAATGTATTTTTATGTTTGCACGTTGTTTTTCCAGGGTAATAGAGTTCATATTTTCTGAAGTTGACAAACATATACTAGAAGGCACTCTAATAAGTGATTACAAAATGAGTGCTCTTCCTAACCTCTACGATCACTTCGTTAAGCTTATCAAATACTTGGTAAATTTTAATTATGTTTGAGTTATTATTGAAATTGGAATTATGTTGAGTCTGAAATGTCATAGTTCATTTCTACAGTTGGAGAATAAGCAGGAGGACAGGGATCAGGTTGTGATTCTTTTCCAGGACATGCTAGAGGTTGTGACAAGAGACATAATGATGGAGGATCAAATATCCAGGTGATGCACTTGATCTGGGTATCTCCTAATTAATATTGATTTCTGGATGATTTTCTGATGGCCTCTCTTCTCCTCCTCCTCCTCCTTTTTTCCCAAAAGTTTGGTAGATTCAATCCATGGCGGATCATGGAATGAGGGGATGACCCCCCTTGATCAACAATATCAGTTATTTGCATCTGCTGGAGCTATCAAGTTTCCCGCCCCAGAATCTGAAGCTTGGAAAGAGAAGGTGTCTCATAGTTGTTCCAATATATCCTAGCAAAAATTTTGATATTCAACTGACGCTCATCGGCATTTTATCCTTGTTGCAGATCAAGCGTCTCTATCTATTGCTTACAGTGAAGGAATCTGCAATGGATGTGCCATCAAACTTAGAAGCCAGGAGGCGCATTTCCTTCTTCTCCAATTCATTATTTATGGACATGCCTTCGGCACCAAAAGTCCGCAATATGCTTTCTTTCTCGTAAGTGTTTTGAGTTCCTTTGCTTGTAGTCTTGCATTTCCTGGCATGCATGTGTGGCATAAAGAACAGTTATGCACTCCTGATATTTTATATTCTTCCTAGGCCATGTTTTATTTGATGGTACTGAAGGTGTTGTTAAAAATCTTGAGGGAGTTAGTTTTCTGGCTTGCTTTAATCTGGAGAGTTTGACACTCTTGTTACCCGGCCTTACAGCCTGTGTCAGCAGCACAATGCCCGTGAGCGCTACTTTTCTTGATAAATTTGTCTTCTTAGATTGAGGCTTTTGGTATTTATACGGGATATCATAAATTTATGCAATTCTCAGCTTTGGAAATGCAAGATTTCACGCACTAGTTTAGGTTGGCTTGTGCAACCAATAACATCAAAAGAAAGGTCTTCAAGGGTTTTAAAACTAGGCCTTTCATAGCTGTCTAGTTGATTTTGGTCTCTTGGTGCTTTTTTTTTGGAGTACAGCCAATTTATGGAGAGAGTCCTGGCTCGTACTTTAAATAATGAAATTTGACGAGTGTTTAGATAGGCCAACGAGGCTGACTCTTTCTCTTTGATTAAAACATATAATTTGGAAACTTTTTGAACCCACTTTCATTTACTTCATGCTGGTGGACGTTGAGTGAATAATAGTAAGCTCTTATTTTTCTTGTGTTTGGTTGTGTTTCCTTCACTTTATAGTGGGTTGGATTGCTCATCTCTTCTTTGCATTGCTGTCTTTTTCTTTTTGATAAATTGTTATTCTTTTCTCATCAGAGAAGAATTCAATAATTTCCGTCTCTTTAATGTCACCAAACTGATGTAAACTCCATGTGGAATGTGAATGCCTTCTGTTGAAATAAAATCCTCCTTGCAATACAGTGACCAGACCTGCATTATCCTGTGGAGCATGCCAAGAGAAATGTTTCCTCCAACTTAGGAATCCGAGTGTCAGTCATAAACTCATAAGTCCCTTGCATGTATTACTCTTCTTGCAATCTTTATTTATCAGGTTTGGGGGAAGTCCTTTACTAGTATGTCAAGCCAGGTGGGCTTATGTAAATTAAAATTATCTTCCATGGAGAACTGAATATAGAGGGATTGGGGAGCAACTTCCTGGGCTCATGTCCCTGTAGGGGTATTGGATGGTATATTATGACATCATGAACCAGTTCATTGGACGGCATTGATAATTTTAATGCTGCATTTACATTTTTTAACATTTTGCAATTTTAAACATGAGTTGGGTTTATTTGTTGTATGCATGACGTAATAATGTTTCATGCAGTGTTTTGACGCCCTACTACACGGAGGAGGTTCTCTTCTCATTGCATGATTTGGAAGTGCAAAATGAAGATGGGGTTTCCATCCTTTTTTACCTGCAGAAAATATTTCCAGGTTTGTTTCTTATTGTCAATTGCTACTGACTAAGGTATTTTAGAGAATGAAAAAGATATATTTTTCTCTCTAGGAGGTCAATAGTTGTAGTCATAGCTTACAAGTAAATAATGAAACTATCCTAGATTAATTCTTACAATCAATTAATCAATCAATCAATACAATCAATCTAATGCCTAAATTAAGTTACAAATTAAGTCCATATTTACAATCAACATTTACAACACTCCCCCTCAAGTTGGAGAGTATATATCGATAACTCCCAGCTTGCTACAAATAGAGTCAATGGCAGTCTTTGGTAAAATTTTGGTAAAGATGTCGGCAAGTTGATTACTAGAAGAAACAAACAGAGTGGTGATTTCGTTGGACTCTTCTTTAGATTGAATGAAGTGATAATCAACTTCAATATGCTTGGTCCGTTCGTGAAAGACTAGATTGTTGGTAATATGAATTACCGCTTGATTGTCACAATGGAGAGCTGTT
Organism: Nyssa sinensis; assembly: GCA_008638375.1. NCBI lineage: Eukaryota > Viridiplantae > Streptophyta > Magnoliopsida > Cornales > Nyssaceae > Nyssa > Nyssa sinensis. The sequence goes on from CM018031.1 coordinate 18,224,437, forward strand.
GGACCACGTATTGGAACATCAAATTCTTGCACAAGTGTTCTTAACCAAGTCAACTCACAAATAGTATGTGTCATTGCTCGATATTCTGTCTCAGCAGTAGAACGTGCCACAACCGACTGCTTCTTGCTTTTTCAAGTTACGAGATTACATCTTAAGAAAGTACAATAACAAGTGGTAGATTTGCGATCCGAAGGTGATCCTACCCAATCAGAATCAGTAAATCCCTCAATCCGAAGATGTCAAGATGATCGATAAAGAAGACCACGTCTTGGGGCGTTCTTAAGATACTTCAAGATACGAGTAACTGCATCCATATGAGAAACTCGAAGACTAGTCATAAACTTACTCACAACACTAACTGCTTAAGAGATGTCATGTCTAGTAATGCTTAGGTAAATGAGCTTACCAACGAGTCTTCGATACATCTCTAGATCCTCAGCCAAATCACCCTCAACTGGGATCAACTTTAAATTGGTCTCCATGAGCGTAGCTACAGGTTTGGAGCCAAGATAACATCTTTCAAAATATCAAGAGTGCACTTCGTCTTAGACAAACTAATCCCTACTTTTGATCTTGTGATCTTAATACCAAGGAAATAACGGAGCTTTCCAAGATCTTTGGTGAGAAAAATGGAACCAAGATGATGAATCAATGTCTGAATACTTGCCGGTAATCACAATATCATTTACGTAGACAACTAGAATCACGATACTTCTTTGGGTCTTCTTAAAGAATATCGAGTGATCAGCTCGATTCCGAGTCATACTGCCTTATTGAATTTATCAAACCATGCTCGGGGAGATTGTTTGAGTCCATAAATAGACTTCTGAAGATGACAAACGTACTCCCCATTCAACTCAAAACCAGGTGGTTGATCACCACATAGGAAGGCATTTTTGACATCAAGCTAATGAAGAGGCCAATTGAGATTCGCAGTAGGAGATATGATAACCCGAACAGAACTCAATTTGGTAACAAGAGAGAAAGTCTCGATGTAATTAATGCCATAGGTTTGGATAAACCTTTGGCCACAAGGTGAGCGTTCAGCCGATCAACAATACCATTAGGATTCTGCTTGATTGTGAAGAACCAACGACAACCAACAATTTTAGCACCAGCAGGTTTAGGAACAAGAGACCAAGTACGATTTAATTCCAAAGCATGCATTTATTAGGATTCTGCTTGATTGTGAAGAACCAATGACAACCAACAATTTTAGCACCAGCAGGTTTAGGAACAAGAGCCCAAGTATGATTTAATTCCAAAGCATGCGTTTCCTCTTCCATTGCAGTCCGCCAATCCAGGATGGGAAAGAGTTTTCCAGTAGGATTTAAGAACAACGAGAGATGACAGGGATAAAGAGAAAGCTTGAAAGGAAGATGATAAATGATCATAAGAGACAAAGTTAGAGATAGGATGAGTAGTGCAAGTATGTGTACCTTTACGGACTGTAATGGGCAAATCAAGATCAGAGTCGGAAGAATGAGATGGATCGGCAAACGGCGATGTAGGTGGAGGATGTGAGAGAAAAGGTCCAACAAGAAGAGTGACTGAAGCTGCAGCCTGGTGACGACGAACATACACATGAGAAATAGGAGGGCGAGTAGGAACACTAGTATGTAAAACTAGGTCAGGAAATAATGGTGCCTATAACTGATTTCCTTCTGGAGAATAATAGGTAATAGTCTCAAAGAAAATGACATCAACACTGACAAAGTGCTTATGAAAGATAGGATTGTAGCACTTGTAATCTTTCTGTGTGTGTGAGTAACCAAGAAATATGCATTTATGCGCACGAGGGTTAAGTTTGTCACGACCAGGCTGCAAGTTATGCACAAACGAAACACATCCAAAAACTTTGGGGGAGAGGGAGAAATGTGTTTTTTCAGGAAGCATGATATTAAAAGGTGATTTTCCCTGTAGGATGTGAGAAAGCATCCTATTTAAAAGATACGTAGCTGTAAGGACAACATCCCACTAAAAATACTTGGGAACATGCATCTGGATCATAAGGGCATGAGTTATAGCAAGGATGAGACTGTTCTTTATTTCGGCAATCCCATTTTGTTGGGGGGTGGTGACATTGGATGATTGGTATATAATGCCTTTGGACTCGAAAAACTATTTAAAATGACTGTCTTTATACTCTTGAGCATTATCAGTTTGAAAAGCTAACAATTTAGCATTGAATTGATTAGAAATTTCAGGATAAAAGGATTGAAAAGCATTAAACAATTGATAACGATTTTTAAGTACATACACCTATGTTGAACGAGAATGATCATCAATAAAAGTAACAAAATATTGAGAATCACATAAACCAGTAGTTCGAGATGGTACACAAATATCGGAATGAACTAGTGCAAAAGATTGGAAAGAAGGGGGGTTAGCACGTAGAGGAAATGAAACTCTATGATACTTACTAAGTTCATATGTGTCACAATTAAAACTATAAAAATGAGATAAAGTAGGAACTAAGTGATGAAGGTTTGTGGAAGACGGGTTTTTAAGGCGACAGTGCCACTGATAAGGAGAAATAACGGAATGTAGAGAAGGAGCAGTCGACTGACTAGATGACTGAAGGTAATAGAGTCCATTCTTCTCATATCCCCCAGCAATCATCCTCTTCGTCTTTTAATCCTGAAATTCACAATAAGAGGCATAGAAGGTCACTGAACAATTGAAGGATTGGGTAAGTTTACAGATAGGCAGCAAATTGAAAGGAAACTGAGGTATGTATAAAACAGATGAAAAAGTGAGACCAGAAGTGCAAACACTACCAATTCCTTGAACACAAGCTTTAGTTCCATTAGCAATAGTGATAAAGGAGGGAGATGAGTGACGAAAAATATTAGAAAGAAGAGACAAGTTACCTGTCACATGATCAGACGCCCCAGAATAAAAAATCCAAAGGGTACTGGAAGAAGAATGAAGATGTGTTACCTAACGAGACCAAATTGGCTATGGAAGTAGAAGAGGTATTGGCACGCTGAAGAATAGAATCATACTCGGTCTTGGAAAAAAAGGATCTGATCTTCAAAAACTGACTCAAAATGCTCCCCCTCAAGTGTATCCTGGTTAGCCCAAGTAGGCATGTCATGGAGTTTCCACCAGTAGTCAACCATTACGACCGAGTGCACCGCTTGAAGCCACAACCATGATGACCACCACGATTACCGCTAGAAGAAACACTTCCACCATGATCTCCTGGAGGTGCAGCAAGAGCGGAACAAGTATCATTCTCTGGGGTAGAAGAATGAATGGTAGCTCTCCGAACATGAGCAAAAGTCTCACTAACAGTGGGAACATCCTTACTTGAAAGAATCTGAGAATTGATAGGAGCAAGTTTTGGTTTGAGACCGGAGAGAAACTTAACAACTCGAAATTCCTCCCTGTGTTATTGTTGAGTTTTCAAGCCAGTTGTCAACGGTTGATAGACATTTAATTCGTCCCACATACCTTTCAGGATGGAAAAATATTCTTCCACTGAGCGATCTCCTTGTTGGAAGGATAAAATGTCCTAATAGATTTGATAGATATGAGAGAGATTGTAATCAGAAGAATACAACTCTTGCTTAGTGTCTCAAATGGCTTTGTAAGATTCCAAACTAGCGACATTATCGAAAATATCTGGTTCCAAGCTGTTCCAAAGCCAAGTCATAATCCAAGTTGTTCCCAAATTTGGGAAGTGACAGAAGTTCACCAAGTTGTTCCAAAGAGAAGTTATGGTTTAGAAAACCCGCTCTGATACCATGTCGAAGGTATTTTAGAGAATGAAAAAGATATATTCTTCTGTTTAAGAGGTCAATATTTATAGTCACAATCTTATTAGTAAATAGCAAAAGTATCCTAAATTAATTTCTACAATCAATCAATTAATTAATGACTATAATCAATCAATTTAAGTCAATATTTACAAGATGTTTCCATATTATTGTGATCCGAACTGTTCTTTATGCATTTTCCAACTTTTTGTTGTTTTGTATTAAAATTGACCTAGATGAATGGACCAACTTTCTTGAGCGAGTGAAGTGCAGCAATGAAGAAGAACTTAAGGAATCAGATGAGTTTGAAGAACAACTGCGTCTTTGGGCATCGTATAGAGGCCAGACTTTGACTAAAACTGGTAAGGGGTGTCTGTTGGGGAGTGGGGCAGCTAAATGGCCCCAAAGATTGTTATTCACACATTACCTTTTCACTTCACATTGATTCATACATTTTTTACAAATGCCAGTAAGAGGCATGATGTATTACCGGAAAGCTTTGGAGCTTCAGGCTTTTCTTGATATGGCCGAGTTTGAAGGTACTTTCTCTTCCTTTTGGAAATCATATAATGTTTAACATCCTGTGGTTCTTCACTTGAGTTCATAAAAACTTGTGATGTACTTTGTTCCAGCTGGTACAAATTATCGCACTTGAAGAAGTTATTTATGCTTTGTTGCTTAATGTTGCCCTTGGTCAGATCTAATGGAAGGCTATAAGGCTGTTGAATTAAATATGGAGGATCAGACAAAGGGAGAAAGATCATTGTTGGCACAATGTCAAGCAGTAGCTGATATGAAGTTTACATATGTAGTGTCATGCCAGCAATATGGGATTCATAAGCGATCTGGCGATCCTCGTGCACAAGACATTCTAAGGCTTATGACAACGTAGGTCTCCCAGTTGAATTTGTTGTGGATTTAGTGGATTTTATACTCACAACCACTGTATATATTTCCTTGTGACAGGTACCCATCTCTTCGTGTTGCTTACATTGATGAGGTTGAAGAACCTTGCAAAGATAGATCCAAAAAGGAAAAGGTTAACCAGAAGGTTTATTATTCTGCTCTAGTCAAGGCTGCATTGCCAAAGTCCATTAATTCTTCAGAACCAGTTCAAAACTTGGACCAGGTAAAAAATTTAGTGCCAAAGTATAAAAGTTGATTGTTTTAGTCAAAGTATGAACAATGATGGCGTAATGTGGTTGTGGATTCAGAGCTGTTGTAGTTGCTACCTATGAAGCACGGACACTCTATTTTAGTTAACGTGTTCGTGTCGGAAACGTGGCGGACACTGACACTTCTCGGACACTTCTCGGACACGTGTCCGGACATTTGAATCATGGATGTTGATGATTAAATAAAGAAGTTCTTTATTTAATGACTTTGTTATTTTAATATCTTAATAATATTTTTAAAAATTTATGTGTTTTTATGCTAATTGTAATTGAAATAACATTAGGTTTTTATTATATGGTCATATAAAAATATAAAAAAATTATATATATTCATGTGTCCCTAATGTGTCCGTGTCCTACTTTTTTGAGAAATAACGCGTCTGCGTGTCAGTGTCCCGTGTTCTTATCAATGCTTCTTAGGTTGCTACCAACACTAATATCACTATTGCTTTGGATTGCTGAAGGTTAAATCTTGAAGATGGCATTTTGTATTTAAGTGGTTCTCCGCTTTGATTTTTCCCGAAACCTCATAGTCATAGTTGTCAAAACATGTATCGGAAGCCGTATTGTTTTTTAAAAAATGCGTATTGTAGATATGGGTAATTTTTTTTTAAAATACATTTATAAATGTATATGATATATGTACATGAATATCTATAATGTTTAAAGTGATATAAATAACATTTCAATTTACTTGTCATACAAATTAGGTATATAAATTATTATTATTTATCCAACAATTAAAAATCAAATTGGTACCAAGTTTAGTTATCTCGTTTTTCAAATATATTGCATCATGTTATATATATATATATAATGTGTATCAAATAATAAAAATTATATTTTAATCACTTATAAAATACTTGAATTTCATGCAATACAAGAATCAAGATTTATAAATACTACGAATTTCAAACTAAAATTAAATAATACATCTAATATTGTTCATTAAGACGAAATTCAAAATTATTCATTTTTATAATTCATCCCATTTTCATCTTAATATTCAATTTCAATGAAATTAATATCATCATCACTATCATCATATGCTTACAATTTTTCACTTTCTTTTTCTTCTTTAACTTCTTATGTGTTGACTCCTCATCCACATCTTCTCAAAATACTTACTTTCCTTCTTTCTTGTTTGAAGGACATCTCTAAGTGTTACAAAGAGATAGTATAAAACCAAACAAACAAAAAAAATTTCTTATGTATATAACAAAACAACAAAATAGAGGTCAAAATGATGTCTTTTAGCCGGATTTTTCATATCTCGTGTATCGTAAGATATGATGCGAAAAGATATAACTATAAGATACGTATCGTTTAATGTCCATATCGAAATGTATCGTAAGATACGTATTGTGTACTGTAAGATACTAACAACTATGGTCACAGTAGAACTTTAATTTCCAACCTAGAAGACTTCAATGTGGCAATTAACTTCTCATTTCTGGAGAAACTAAATTGTTTGTTTGGGCTTATTCAAGAAGCCACCAATTGCATATGGAGAGGTTTTATTGAAGCGTAGAATTAGATTTCTTGCTACCTGCGCAGGGTGGAGATGAGATCAATTCCAAAATATTTAATTCCAACATCACATTACATCAATCTCTCTTCTAGTGGAAGTAATTTTTTTTCCGTAAGTAATCTTAATTAATTAAATTTACCCAAAAAAAAAATTATTTATTAAAGAAGAACCCAAATGGGCGCTAATTGCTAAACAATCCAAAATGTAAGGAATTCAAAAATCATCCTCTAAGCTCTACCAAAGATTGCACATGCCCATCAAAACATTCGGTTATTCCTCTCCTTCCACACACTCCAAAAAAGGCATAAAGGAGTATTATTCCACACTTGCCAATCCAATCTACAATGCCAATAACCTTTCCAACACACCAAAAACCTTACAACAGTCCTTGGCATAACCCAGTGCAGACCAAACAACAAAAACAGCATACCCAACAAGTCCCTAGTGACTGAGCAATGCAAGAACAAATGATAAACAGATTCCTCCTATGACTGACACATACAACACCTGTTTGCAATAGAAAATCCCCTCTTTCTCAAATAATCCACTGTAAGGATTGCCTCAAGAGAAGTAGATGTAAAGAATTGCCACTTTAAAGGGAATTTAGCAGACACCCTCCCAGCAAGAACCTCGTGATAGGAACACAGTAAAAAGACTGGTACTGCTCAGTACTAAACATAATTGGTTGGATTCTACATATGTCACTTTTAGTGTTATAAGATTTGCATACAACCTGTGAGGAACTTCTTTTAAGTGATTGCATTGACTTACCTCGACATGCAGGTTATCTATAAAATAAAACTTCCAGGACCTGCTATCTTGGGTGAGGGAAAGCCAGAAAATCAGAATCATGCCATTATCTTCACACGTGGAGAAGGCTTGCAAGCAATAGATATGAATCAGGTATAGTGTTACCATATCTGCTTGACGTCGGATTAGTTTTTCTGCTTCTTGTCAGCTTGTTGAGTTATCGATTATGTAGGATAACTACATGGAAGAAGCCTTCAAAATGAGGAACTTGCTTCAAGAATTTCTTAAAAAGCATGATGGTGTGAGACACCCTACAATACTTGGACTTAGAGAGCATATATTCACCGGAAGGTAGGTGTTCTTCTGTTCTTAATTGGTCTTGGATGGATCCATATATGCTTCAGTTTATTTTATTTTATATATTGTTCATTGTTCTCTTACTATTTGTTGCAGTGTTTCTTCACTTGCATGGTTCATGTCAAATCAGGAGACAAGTTTTGTGACTATCGGTCAGAGATTATTGGCCAACCCTCTGAAGTAAGATCTCTATTTTTGCAGTCCAATATCTCTTCCTTATTTTTCCTGCGTGTGTGGTGGTGGGGTCGGGTGGGGGGTAAACTGTAAGAATCGAGACCTGCACCATTCCGTACTGCTATTATGTGACAGCTTTTGCGAAGTATGTGCTGGATGGACAAGGATTTAGTTATGATTTTTTTACGTGCAGTGTGCTGCTTTTTTTCGGTGTATACACAAAAATATTGTCGATCCATTAGTGTTCTTTTTTTTTTTTGGGTTATAGCTGGTAAGTTGTCCAATAATCTCAATACAGGAGGCTGTGCATATGTTGCGAAATTCTCCTGTGAGACAAATTGGCTAGACACTGCAGAAAATGATTGAGCGTTCATTCTGATTTGAAATATGTATTTCTCTCTCAACATGTGTTCTTTGTTTACCAAAACCCACTTTAAATTTCACAATGAGGCAAAACAACTTTTGGTTTCTCTGTAAGTTTTGCTCTTTTTTTTACGAGTTTTTTTTTTTTTTTGGGTTATTCCTCAGAAGAAGCTTCAGTTTCAAATGGATTCATGGGAAATCCTTGAAAATGAGAAAGAGCATAATTGTGAAACAAGTTTCATGTGGGAGACGGAATAGAAAGGCAGATGGCCTAGGCAGTAGGCAGTCTAAGCAACCCGAACTGTTGGGATAAGGTTTTTTGGACTTCAGTTGAATTATTGAAAAACAGATGATCAGCCATAATTTACAAAGATGATCACTTTTAATCTTGGTCGATAAAGTAAGACATATTTTGGGCTAAAACTATGTGCTGATGTGGCTATGTATCATTTTGACATCGAATTGCATTCAAGTATTTATTGATTGTTAAAGATATATGATCATGGTAAATGTAAATGCAATCAAATTATATTGGCAATACATATATTGAAAACAACTCTTAAGCACCATTTCAAAGGTTTAAGAAAAGCTTTATGCAAGGGTTGTTTTTGCATGTCTTAATTTTTCCTTGGCTCTTTCTTGTGTGATTCTCCTAGACTTCCTTTCTTAATACAATTATATTTCTTATTAAAAAAAGGGGGGGAAAATATAAATCTTGTATTCTAGAAGTAAAAAATAAACAAGTTCAAAATAAAAAAGATTATATATATATAGCCTTGTAGTCATTCAATTTTGTGTAGAGCCCTGAGCTTGTAAGAGAAGATATAAAAATAAACAATCCAAGCTAAGATATATGTCCTAAGGCAACATAAGTTCTTTAATGCAATGGTTTGCAAATTGATTATCATTGTGGTGCTGGTGATGGTGATGTGTTAAAAATAAATCAAACAAAAATTGGATGTTTCTTGGGTAGACCTGTATGCATAACAGTCCGTGAATTCCTCTTCATTGTCTTGTGTTTACATAAAAGTTTATTGATGTTCAATGTGCTAAACTTCCACTATTTTCCTTTTGGGCAACATGTCCTCTTCATTTTCTTGTGTTTGCATAAAGCTTTTTTAATATTTAATATGCTGAATTTTCTTTTCTTTTTTTCCTTTTTTTTTGGTTCATCCAGGGTTCGATTTCACTATGGTCATCCAGATGTTTTTGATAGGCTGTTTCACCTTACAAGAGGGGGTGTTAGCAAAGCATCCAAGGTCATCAACTTAAGTGAGGACATATTTGCTGGTAGGTTCAGACCCTATTTATTTATTATTTGCATTATCTTGGATTACCATGTAGCTCTTATGATGTTACCATGAATGTAGGCTTCAATTCTACACTTCGTGAAGGCAATGTTACTCATCATGAATACATACAAGTTGGGAAGGGGAGGGATGTGGGACTTAACCAGATTTCTCTATTTGAGGCAAAAATTGCAAATGGCAATGGAGAGCAGACATTGAGTCGTGATGTGTACCGGCTTGGTCACCGTTTTGACTTTTTTCGGATGATGTCGTGCTATTTTACCACAATTGGTTCCTATTTTAGTACCTTGGTATATTAGAAAATTTACCTTCATTTCTTCACAATTTTATAAAACTATTCTTCTGTTTTCTGAACCTTTTTGCACATATTTCCTGGCAGATTACTGTGCTCACTGTTTATGTATTCCTGTATGGCCGCCTTTATCTTGTTCTTAGTGGACTTGAAGAGGGGCTCATTAGACAACCAGCAATTCGAGACAATAAGCCTCTTCAAGTGGCTCTTGCTTCCCAGTCATTTGTGCAAATTGGGTTTTTGATGGCCTTGCCTATGCTGATGGAGATTGGATTAGAAAGGGGCTTCCGAACTGCACTAAGTGAGTTCGTACTTATGCAATTACAACTGGCACCTGTGTTTTTCACATTTTCACTCGGAACAAAGACCCACTATTATGGAAGAACTCTACTTCATGGAGGTGCAAAATATAGGCCTACAGGTCGTGGGTTTGTGGTGTTTCATGCCAAATTTGCTGAAAACTATCGGCTTTATTCTCGTAGCCACTTTGTCAAGGGACTGGAGCTAATGATTCTGCTTCTTGTGTATCAAATTTTTGGTCATTCCTATAGAAGTGCTGTTGCTTATGTTTTGATTAGTGTATCAATGTGGTTTATGGTGGGCTCTTGGCTCTTTGCTCCCTTCCTCTTCAATCCTTCTGGTTTTGAGTGGCAAAAGATTGTTGATGATTGGAGTGATTGGAATAAGTGGATAAGCAACCGAGGTGGTATTGGCGTACCCCCAGAAAAAAGCTGGGAATCATGGTGGGAAGAGGAACAAGAACATCTTCGTTATTCTGGAAAGCGTGGTATCGTTGCCGAGATATTGTTAGCTTTACGATTTTTTATCTATCAGTATGGGCTTGTTTATCAATTGCACATTACGAAGAATAACAAAAGCTTTCTGGTATGTAATTGCCTTCCTCTTTTTTTTGTGGCTATTGTCATCTTTTTCAAAGTGACTTCATAAAAACCGTTTTTAATTAATTATTTCTTTTACTTATTAATAATTTGTTATTATTTTTTTTGTGGTTCACAGGTATATGGCATATCATGGCTGGTTATCTTTCTCGTATTGTTTGTGATGAAGGTGAGAGAAAAAGCACTCGAAGAAGTATTACTTGTGATATTCTTTCCCCCATACAACAATGGGTTTCCTTTGAAGAAAAAAGGGAAGGAAATGGGTTTTGAGCATAGTTACCACAATTCGCTCCATCCCTAACGAATTGCGAATTGGGATCGCACGATCCAAAACATGGTTCATTAGCGATTTGGAAAGCAAGATTTAGTTTTCCAATCTAAAATATCAAAAGTCTCAAAAAAATCATATAAAATACACATGCATGATTGAAATTTTATTTTATAATGGCTTGGATTTAATGAAATCTTTTTAGTGTATATATATACATATCAATATTATTACAAATATAATAAAAAAAATGTCACGTTTCAAATAAACATATTTCGTTTCAACAAAGTGATCCAAAGAAGCCTACTCCTAATGTATCATGTTCTATAACAAGTGACGATCTACGTTCCCGTTTCCGTTCCCTGTATCATAACGATCCGCGTTTCAGGCAACATTGATTCTGAGTTTGTTTAGTAATTGACACTCAACCAGGGTTTGTGACCTAGAACTGGTTCGCAAATACTCAATCAAAAAAAGCTATAATGCAATATCTCATGTCTTTTGAATTTGCATCTCTTTGGACAATGTATTATGCAGCTGTCTTGTAAGTGAAGGGCAAAACCAAGTATTTTTTATTTTATTTTATTCTTTTGGAGCGGGTTGGGTTTATTTGAAATTTTAAAATAATAGTTATTGGGGCTAAATAAAATTAAAGAAAATATTATAATATATGTTTTTCTAATCATAGATTTAAGAATTTTTACATACGAAAAAACTAGAATTTTTAGGGGTTTTTTTTTATGCATAAGAAAGCCTTGCACCATAAACCACTGAAAAGGCAGGAAGAATTAGGACTTGGTGAGCATAAAGAGATTAGTATCAATTGCCACATAAAATTAGGCTCCTCTAGCGAGTGCATATAGAGAAAGAGAATCGTACTACTGCGTTACAAACATGGGAGGCTCACAACTATTATCATATTGAATACATGCTGAAATCAATAGATAACATGTTATAATACTGGTGGTAGAAAACAAAACCTAAAGTGTGTTGCCCCTGCCCGCCCTCCTTTAGATTCATCCGTGCTTGTAAATTATTATGTTATTTGCAATGTTCTGGTTTTCTTTTTTTTCTAGGTTGTTGTGGGTGTGGTTTTTATTTTTTGGGGGGTGGGGGGGCATACATGATACAATTTTAGATTGCTGTTAGTTCCAGGCTTGTGAAGCAGTATTTTTGAAATTTCGGATCATAGCATTCTTACATTACTATTCGCTTTACTGACTGGTTTTATAGAATTTCTAAGTGTTATTTTTTTTTTCTTTCTTCTCAGACTGTTTCTGTTGGGCGGCGGAAATTTAGTGCAAATTTTCAACTCATGTTTCGGCTAATCAAGGGACTGATCTTCTTAACATTTATCTCCATTCTTGTTACTCTGATTGCACTCCCCCATATGACGATGCTGGACATTGTAGTCTGCATTCTTGCCTTCATGCCTACTGGTTGGGGTTTGCTTCTGGTCAGTAAAATGTTTCTCTTGTACTTGTTGTTAGTTTTATATTCTCTGGAAGTATCTTGTGTCAGATATTTTTAGTTTGAGACTCCAACACACGTTCGCAAGTGCCAGAACCAAAATGCCGCACCTTAATGTGGTGTTGAGCATTGTAGTGTTTTTTGTCACATTAAATTTTGCTTGAACCTCAATGTACCAGATGGATCTCAAATTTTCACTGAATGCAGTTTGTGCTGTAACTATAGGTGGCTAATTGTTGTCCAAAAGCCCAGATGCATTAGTGCCTGGGATTTGTTGATCTCTAGACACTGTTTCCTTCTGCATGCTTCTTGTATGTAAGCTCATCCTGTGTGCCTTCTTCCTTTCTTTCACAGATTGCACAAGCTTGCAAGCCACTTGTAGTAAAAGTTGGGTTCTGGGGATCAGTTCGGACACTTGCCCGTGGATATGAGATTGTGATGGGTTTGTTTCTTTTCACCCCAGTTGCATTTCTGGCATGGTTCCCTTTTGTTTCAGAATTCCAGACTCGTATGCTATTCAACCAAGCATTCAGCAGAGGTCTACAAATTTCCCGTATCCTTGGTGGGCATAGGAAGGACCGTTCCGCTCGCAACAAGGAGGAATCGTAATGGCAGAAACAGCAATCTTAATTCTACTTTCTCCTTCCACAATTTGCAGATTTCTTCATGGAAATCTTGTTCATACCTGTTGTGAGCTGCTTTTGTAATCATGTACATGTGCAGCATTTTTTTGGTAGGTAGTAGAATCTAGTTTTGTAATGTATGCCCTGTGCATTTTATACAATTATTCATTCAGAAGTATTATTTGAAATCTCTATCAACATGAATTACTGTTTATGAAAATTGCTTTGGTATTGCAAATTATTGAGTTTGTTTAGCAAGTACTGTTGGACTTGTTACAAACTTGGTCTGATTGCTTCTTATGACGGTGGTTTCCTTGGTCCAAGTAGTATAATCATGTTTGCTCAAGAGTCATTTGGGTGTTCTAAATCCCAATGTTTTCTGGGAAGTTTATGTTTGAAGACATGGAATTCAATGTGGAACACATACCCATTCTGTTTTTTGAATATCTTCCTAACTTTCAATGCTCTAGCATCCAACACAGAGTTCTCTCTGTCTGTCTGTCTCTCTCTCTCTCTCTCTCTCTATATATATATATATATATTATGTGTATTTGCTTACGTTATCCTTAATATAGGTATTTTACATTTGATTATTGCAATTCTGATTCATGTGGTGTTAGTTTGGTGGAACATAATACTGTTAGGTTACATATTTTGTGGTATCGTGAAAATGTTAGGGTTTACAATATGTTTGAAATTTTTGGAATCAAAAGAGAACAGGAGAGAGAGAGAGAGAGAGATGATAACTTAAAAGTAGAAAGAAAAGAGAGACTAATTTCAAGATGTTCGAAATTTGACTCCTTAGAAGTGAAATGGAAAGAAACTTATGTTATGGTTGGTTTAGATTATTTTGGGTGATTAAATCAATTTATGTTTTGAAAATTTTGGTTTGGTTAATCAAGTAAAAAATAATTAATTTATAATTGATTATATAAAGAATTAATTAAATCAAAATCAAGCCCCTTGTTGATTATTTTTTAAACTTCATACTTGTAAATAAGAATCTGAAATTTAAAAAAGGAATCACTTTCTAATATGTAATTACTAAACATTATCTTTGAACAGACAATTTAAATATTAATCAATTATATAATCTAAACCAAACCTAACCTTGATACCCTTGTTTGAATTGTCAACTGAAAAGTGGAATGTATATATGTATGTATGTATGTATGTATGTATGTATATATATCCTATATACATACATACGGATTCTACTACTACGGATTTAAGTTTAATACGGATTATCCATAAACAAAATTGTTTACGACATCCTATAATAATGGGACACGTTAGAAAGTTTGTAACAAATATTATAATTCTGTTTTTATATTTTGTTAAAGTATTAAATTGAAATTAGGATTGTTAATTTAGTATTATTAAGGTTTTTTTTTTTAAAGAAAAGAGTGAAAAAGGGAGAAAACCGGCATTAAATGGAAAAAAAAAAACTGAAATGCAAAAGAGATTAAATCTTTTGCGCAATACATAATTTATGAGATACTACTACTACGATGCCTCTTGGATCTTTTATATATATATAATTACTTACTTGAGAACAACTCAATCTCCTATTTTTGGTTGGATTGACCTTTTTTTTTTCTTAGAAAAAAAAAAAGGAAATTAACGTTTGAGAAGGAAAAAAAATTACTTTGTTTGAGAAGAACTCAATCCCCTATTTCGGTTTTTTAAATAATTTCAAAAAATGTTCTAAAGCATTAATATATATATATATTAACTATTAATTAATGTAATATATATTAATAAAATTAGAAATAGCTAGCCATTTTAGCTCGCCATTTTTAGCCAGCTAGATAGTTAGAAACTATATTAACTAGCCTGCCCTACTAGAGGACTTATTTTGGTGAGAGGCTAGTTATTATGGCTTAAGGAAAGAGATAGCTAATCTCTTAGAGATGCTCTAAATCCTAATGATTTCTAAATGTTTGAAGACATGGAATTCAATTTGGAACACATAACCATTCCATTTTTTAAAATATGTTCCCAACTTTTTATGCTTTAGCATCCCTAAAATATGGACCCATATGAATTTTACATTGTTATTACAAGGATGCATGCTAAATATTATGATCTTATATTTGTTTCTTATTTTTTTCATTGAAAAGAGCGTATGAATGTCGTAACTTAGAACTAGTTTATGCATTTGTTTGAATATGCATGAATCTAATAATTTCATTTCATGCATATGCTTATTAGAACTTTACATGCTAAACCTTATACACAACTTATATATATTAACCTTCATGAGTTATTGTCTAACCGATTCTTAACTCATGTTTAAAGTCTTTGAATAGGCTACTCATATACACGAATATTTAAAGGCATATTTGAATTCTAATTAGTATTATGCAATTAAACAACTTAGCCGATTTATGTGATTAAATATTTTCTAGCATGTATACCAATATTTATTTATAGCATGTAAGATTTACATATTGAAGTAATGAGTTATATCAAGATTTGTTCTTAGTGCTCATATTTTTATTTTAACCTTAATTGAGAAATTTTACATGTCGCATACTTTTGCTCAAATGTTGAACACATTACTTAGCTATTCTTGCTTAATTATTTATCTCAATCCTAAGTATATTAGCAAGCTATAATATTAGTGTATTGCTTAGCCAAACTCTTGATTTAGATATTAAACATCATCTTCATAAGCAAATCATAGCCAAAACACTTTTTATGCTCCTATATTTAGTGTATTATTTTAATCATAATTACACAATAGTTAGCAATGTCTATAAATTCAATATACAAGTTAAGTTTCACATTGGCTAACTTTATGTATGTAATGCACAACTAAGATCATGTGTTAATATGTGTCATTATTTAATATAGTTACCATCAAGATTATTAATTTGGGTTCTATACTATGTAATTGTTTGTTTATGCTCAAAATTAATTCTCTTATTCACATATAAGAGAAAACATGACAGTATAGTTCAATTTCCAAACAAACACTAATTTTTGTGTTGATGCTTAAATTACATCAAACATATATATATATATATATATATATATAAATTATCAAAACTCTATTGTCAAGAGTAGTGAATCAAAAATAATCTAATTCGCCAAAAACATTAGTTCAAAGGCTTAGTTATGATAGGGGAAGGTGTTAGGCACCCCTAAGCATCACTAAAAGGGTTGCCAAACTAATTTTGAAATGTCATACTGGTTTTTTTGAATTAAATTTGAGTTTAAAAGAATTTTAAAAGGATTTATTGATTTAGAACGTATTTTATGAAATACATAATAATGTATTTAAAAAATTTGAAAATGTATTTACAATAAATTTCCCAATTTCTCTGTCACATCTCAATTGATTTAGGGCATGGAATAGAGCCTGTGGGGCAGGTTGTTTTGAAAATTAGGTTGTTTTGAAGGTGTGTTTGAGAAATGAGTAATACAGTTCCTGCCTTGATTTTCGTCAATTAACGAACAAACACAAATTATATGAAATTTTAATCCACTCCTTGTGATGGTCTGAGTTTTGAAAATGACTTTTTGATTTCATGTGAGAAATTGAATTTTGAAAATTATAATTTCAATTGTTTGAGAAAAAAGTGAATTTAGCTTTCGAGTTTTGAAAAAAGAAGTTATGGTTCTAAGTTTAAAAAAGAAATTATAATTCCATTTTGAAAAAGGAAATTACAATTCAAGGTTTGAAAAAGAAAATTATTGTCCCAGATATTTATCCTAGAAGGGGGTGAATAGGATATTTAGTAAATATTGATAATTTTTACAAACATTAAAAATGTATGTATGAAATGCACAAGTATGTAAAAGAGTAGACAAAGAATGAGAAAGCAAATACAACGATTTTTATGAGATTCGGGAAACTTCATATGTCCTCAACTCAAGTATCCCTACTTAAATTTTTTTACTATCATGATCTCTTTGTAAGTGGAGCTCAAACCTTTACAGTTATAGCTCCTACATTTTTGCTTGCTTCACAAGAGTAGCACCTACTGGGAAATCTCACCACAATGAAAAGACACAAAATTCATTTACCAACAAGCACTCTCTTCAAAAGTATAATGGTACAATATATGCTCACTCTCTATAGATAAAAGAGGTGTAAGCTTAGAGTATTTAAGATGAGTAGAACTTTTAGATTTAGGTTTTCAATGGTCAGATCTAAAGTCAAGAATAGAGATGTAGAAGTATAAGCTTGTACAGAGATAGCAATAAATTCTTTAGAGAACCTCTATTTATAACCCTTTAATGAATATGAGCGTTGTATTTCAAAATGGAGTCACTCTTCCTTTTTTTGCCTGTTCAAAATTTGAATTTATGTAAAAACAAAAAAATTTCTAAATTGCAAAATATATACTAACGATAATAATAATGATAATGATGTAAAATTTTATTAAGAAATTAAAAAGTTGAGTGAAAAGACCAAAATGGGCTTAGGATTAAAAACGAAAGGTGAAGAAACAATGAGGGACAAAAAGGAAAATTCACCTCTTGTCTTATTTTTGGCCTTATAGGGGCAATTCTTTACACACCATAAACACAAACCAAAAACACACGCACACACCCGTAAAAGAAAGAAAGAGAAAAAGAGAGGAAAAATAAGAAAATTTGGAGATTCTTCAAAGATTGGAGCCATCTTTTGGAAGATTGAAAGAGAATAAACCCTAATCTACCTACAAGCACCACGTGGAGTTAGAGATTTTGGAGGTTCTAGCCAAAATCATCTAGAACAAAGTTAGGGTTTTTACCACAAAGTGAAGAATTGAGGTATGGGATTTCTAAACCTAGGTATAAGACATGTGTAGATAGGGATATATTGTTCATTCATCTCATTTATGATATAAAATTATTCATTCTTGTATTTTGGGTAATATGTTGCATGTATATTGAAATGATAGACATTGGTTGCATTCTTGTCATAAAACACATTGTTTTTATCTTGTTTTTCTATCGAATCTATTTGTAATTTATTACGAAAATGATTTATTGGTGAAATCACAAAGAGGGTTTTATGTGTACTTAGTTTGATATTGTGATTGCACACTAAGTGTTTGTGAAAATGCCTTAATGTATGCTTGATCTGAATTCATGATGATTGAGTGGAATTACACGAATGTTTAACCATCTTGATGAACCTATTATGAATTGTGAACATAAATGTGAATGGTAAGCCCTTGTAAATAGGAGAACGGAAACTTGGAAAGTAGTGAACATGGGGTTAGAATAGGGGTACGTCAATTGTGTGATCTTGAGCGTGGTGAGATTGCGCTTATCCGGGGTTTTGATTTGGTGTTCGGGATAGTGTTTTCCATCGGCTTACGAGCCGTAGACCTGCGCAGGTGATGGAATGTCTCCATTGGGTTAGTAGCCCGTAAAACACACAGGGCTTACTGGGGGCTGACTAGAAATATAGTTTTAGGATTGAGACTTGAGAGATGAAAATAGAAACTTTGAATAATTAAAAAAACTTAAATGAATGAATCTTAAATTTTAGAATGATGTGTATTGCTCTTCTTGATAATGCTTCCTTTTGATGAT
This sequence comes from Nyssa sinensis, assembly GCA_008638375.1. Classification (NCBI taxonomy): domain Eukaryota; kingdom Viridiplantae; phylum Streptophyta; class Magnoliopsida; order Cornales; family Nyssaceae; genus Nyssa; species Nyssa sinensis. Next base: position 18,242,951 of record CM018031.1, read on the forward strand.
TATATACTTTAACACATGAGAACTTAGTTATTTTTTAAATCATTGTTTGTTGATAATGCATGTTTGATGAGTACTTGATTGTCACTACACGTGTATAAGAATACACGTGTCACCGCATGTTCTTATCTTGGTTTAGATTTCTCCTATTGGTATTGTTGTACTGACTCCTACTAGATGCAAAAGCGGGCAAGGAAACGGCCGCTAGTTGAAAACTCATTATTAAGCTATTTTTGGAAGCATCACTATTTTTGTACAGATGAATGTCATGAAACTTTTAGGAGATTTGTTGATTGCATATTCCTTTGGGATGGACCATTTATATTGTAGCTAAGATCTATATAAACTAGAAGCTAAATGATGATGTAAACCTTATGAAACTCATAGCTCATAGCTCATCTTTTGATCCTTTTGAAATCTTATGTTAGAAGTTTGAATCTTGTAAATTGTTTCTTGCTAGTTGAAGATGACATTGATTATATATTCAAGTGCTTCACTAAGTGAGCACATTTTTTTAAGAGAACTTGATTTAAATATGGAAACCAAAATGAAGATTTAGTTGTAAATTCATTTAATATGTTTCAGAAGTTGAAAAACATGAAGCTTGAATCTTGGAATTGTGTAGGTTCAATTATGATAGATGAGGACGATAGTGATTGTAGTGTGGATGTTAGGTTATGAATTTAATGTTGAATGAATTGAATTTGGATGTTTAAGACCCTTGAAAATCAGGTTGAACTAAGAAAAAGAAGCGAAACAAGTCAAGTTTTCAAAACAGGCCAAAGTAAGGGACCGGCCCTGATCGGCACTGGAAGGTTGAAAACTCCCCTCTCAGTGTGTCGATCGGCACTGGGAGAGGGGCTTGACCACCTCTCCTCTCGTTTTGTCAGTTTGGCTTCCGGATCGACTTTTCGCTACCCGATTTGCCTCCAATGGTTTATTTAACTTAAATAAAGGTAAATGAACATGTTTTACATTTACTTATGTCACCTTACAATTAAATAAGTTCTTTAAGAGAGCATATCTACAGAGATGAATAATGATTGACGGAACGTAATATAATGATGATTTGAATGTGACAATAGAAGCAAGAATAGACACAAGTAATCTTTGAGTGTAACTAGTAGTTAACAAAACGATTACTGTTAATGGGAAAGTCGTAGGACTTTGAGAACTGTGTTGATCAAAAACTGATATGAAAGGTTCAAAAAGGATTAAATACCAACTTGCAGTCAAAAGTACTTCCAAAAAAAGGATTTTCATATGAAAAGTTAGTAATTGGGGTAAAAGAATACCCTAAGAATCTTCAATAAGTCTACCAAGACTTAAAGAGGAAAGAAGCTGAGCAAACTTACCATACTCCAACCTATAAATGAATGGAAAATGAAAATCTCAACTGTCAGTAAGAAATAAAAGGTACTCGTACCAACCCATAACTGGGAAGAAATAGTGGAACTAAATACCTCAACCTTTCCAATCCATAAGAATGAATGCATACGAATTCGAAACAAATGCAGGTAGCCAACAAGTTAGTCCAACAACAAGACGAAAGGGGATTGACTAATCTTCGACTTAAGTGACCCACAGAAATGTGCATGTGGATAAGAATCACAAATGGATATTAAGAATAAACCAAAAGTTGCCCTTGCATTGAAAAAAGTTGTAATGCAAAGGGCACACGAGTAAACCATTCCTTGCAAGAACCAAAGGATACTTATGAACACAAAAAGGAAATACAATGCTTTATAATGCACAAATAAAGTCAAATGGAAAAAAAGAGACTTAAATGAATGAGATTGCAAATCATGCAACCAAACAAGAGCAGTAAATCCAAAGAAAAATTTGCGGCCAAAAAAAAATTGAAAGGAAAGTGGAATTTAATGAATCAATCAAGGACTTCATCTTTAATAAAGGTTGAAGTACTTGAATAAAGAAATTCATCACTATCCAAATAATGAAAGTGGTGTAGCCTAGTTACACCCTTTACTTTCTAGATTACTACTAAAACAATCAACGAAAAGAAAAGATCAAGGTACTAGATACCTCCACCTAGTACAAAATACGTCAGGCAACACCAACAAATTTTTGGAAAAACCACGGATAAGAGTGTGATTATGACTTAGTGCCAGATAAGATAAATATGATGACTAGATGTGGAACTAGTCAAAATATGGGTAATACTGGGAAATAGTTAAGACATTGAAGAGATGACTCAGAGTGAGCAATGGAAACACAATGGACCCATAACCACAAGTCCTAGGGCTAAATAGATAAGCACTAAAATACTAATACAAGAGTTTGAATACTATGAGTTTAAAGTTTCGAGGCACTGAGAGTAAAATTAAAAGTCAAACCCATGACTTTTAAGATCACTATTGAATTAAACAAAGAAGAGTACAAAAGAATTATAAATCTTATTTGAAATACTTTCTTATTTAAGGACACAATGTCCTAAATACCAATAATAAGTCCAAGGGACAAGTTAAAAGAAATCAGGTCAATGAGATAAGCATGAACATAGAATAAAGTTTTTTAAATATGGATGTCCGAGTTTTGAGGACAAAACTCTTTTTAAAGGGGGGGAAAGTAACATCCCGGCCCAATTAAGTGGAGCAATTAAGCATGATGATGATTACTATAAGAAAAATCTCTTAATAATCACCAATAATTCAACTTAAGGCTAATAGTCTATAAATACGGAAACAAATGTATAAATGAGAGCAATTAGCTATGAATTTGAGACAATCAATTTTAAGAATGTTATTTAATGTTAAAGGTCATAACTTGATAACAAGTTATGATTGGTGTTAATCGATGATTAACACATGAATAATTTTAAAAAATTAGTGCACGAAATGTACTAAGACAAGACTAGTGATACATTAATAAAATATGATTAATCAAAAATTATTGCAAAAATTACAAGAAACTGTTGGGAGTAAATAAAATACTCTAACTTGCAATATTATGCATATACCAAAAGGAAAATGAAGAAAATGACTTAAAAAGCTCCTACAAAGTCTTAAACTCATGACCAAGATTATGAGTTCCAAAACTCTTCCACTTGGCCACTAGAGTATTAATTTCATGTATTCAGCCAAATATAAATATCAGCATCATATATGAACATGAATTTCAAGCAGCAAAATGAGGTGTCAACATTAGAGGCTTCAAGTTGTGATGTGTCTTAATCTCATTGGACCAAAATCTTGCCCAATGACAACACATGTAATTTTTCCCACACATACACATCACATATATATATATATGCATTGAGTGTCATGTGTGAATAACTATGCTGCTCAAGTTCAAAGATGTAGAGAGAGAGAAAGGAAATCTAGAGAGAGAAAGAGAAAGAAACTAAAGAGAGAAAGTGAAGGATAAAGGATTAGAGCCATTGCATGTTTCATGCAAGGTCTAGAGCTAGAAGAATAGTGGTCATTGAAGTTGATGGAGCTCGAATGGAGCATGCAAGGACCGTAGAGAGAGAGGGGGGCAGCCATGAAACAAGTAAGTTTCTCTCACTAAAAAATGTGCGTCCATTTTTAGGTTTTATTTGATTTAAGTTACATTCATGTATTGAATATGGTAAATGGGAGAAAATGGCATTGTTTGAGCTTGAGAAACATTAGGAAATCACTATGACCGAACCTAGTCAAAATTTAGGTTATGAAGGAAACTTTACCAAACTTAATTTTGAACATATGACACGAAAGAGCATAAAAAATGGAAGCTAAAGTAGTTTGAATCACAGAAAATGGTCAACAAACCAGTAAGAAATGACGATTCACAACCACGGAGAAAGAAATTGAAAGCATGCATTTTAAATTGATTTCTTTATTTTTTTAGAATGGGAAACTGATCCCTAGAGTCTTAGGATGAAAATAGAAGAAAAATGAGACAATAACAGTGGCTGAAATATAGAGGAAGAAAAATGTCGTTGGAAAATTAGGGCTCGCCAGAGCCCACTTGTAACCCTTTGTTTCGACGGCCTAAACTTAACAAAATCCAATTATAGCATTGGGAATCAATTCCTGTGTGAAAAATGGTTTGGGGTGCGTTAGATTGATCGTCAGAGATCGCCGTTGCCGGACCTGATGGTGACGTCCTTTTGAGAAAAATAAAACCTAGTAACAAATTTAAAAATGACAAATATGTCCTTAAGACTTAATGAAGCTACCATAAGAGTATAAATGAAATTAAAAGACCCATATTAATGTTTAAGGACTGTCTGGACTAAAAAACGAAGCTTGAATACGTAAATCATGTATAGAGAAATATGAGACATTAAAAGTGTAGACTACCATTATGACTCTTAAGGGACAAATGAGTTGTAAAGCATTAAGAACCCTAAATTGAAAATTTGAGGGTCTCTTAATCAATTAGACTAAGTTAATAAAAAAAAATTAAAAATACTAAAAAAAGATGCTTTGAATTATAATGAATACTAATTCAATATACAATGTATTTTTAATCCATAGTTATAGGATCACCAAATGATAAAAAAATGTAACAAGGCTATGGAATAACTACTATGGTACCGGTATGGGAATGCAATGCTAAGAACCCAATGTAAGTAAACTCGAACTCTATTATGTGGATTTTTACTCTGCCAATGTGGCCTACTTGCATAACTGCCAACCCTTGTTTCTTGAAGTTGTGCATCAATAATTGCTTTTAGTCCACAACCTATTGTTTACAGTGATTCCATGTTGTGGAAATTGGGATCTATCGAGATTTCATTTGTTGTGGATATCTATGAGTCCTTCGATGCATTGGCTTTATCTTATCTTTGTGATCAATGTGATTTTTTTTGTTGTGGACATTTGTAATTTGTCTATATGTACATACCTTGTGGAATCCATGTGCTGATAATATTATTTTATGAGTATTCGGAGTTGTGTTTGTCACAATGGCCATTTTGACTCTATTGATGCTGATGACCTACGGGTCGGTGTTTGGGAATGATACCCAACATAAAGTCCTGATGAGGACATGATTATTTGATAAGAGTTTTTGATGTCATTCAGGGAAACCTAGAGATGAAGTGGTGAATCTGAATAAGTGTTGTTTGGGGGTAGTCGGATCCTATTTGTTGATAGCATCTAGTAGATTCAGATTTCTATATTTTTTATACCACACCACAATTGTTGACTTGATGATGATATTCTTTGGATGTGAAATACGTTTTTGAGGCTTATCATTGTATTTGGTTTGAATCCCATTGGTTTTGGCAGCTAAACCTTTTATGTTGATAAATTTGTGCTTGTTGACTTGTTTAGTCACCCTTATTGCAATTGCAACCTCTTTGTGAAACGTGTTATTTTGGCTTGATAGTTGATTCCTTTGAACTTGACATCTTATGACTATTCTCTTGTTATATACCTTTGTTTAACCCATAGCAGTGTGAAGGACTTACTTACTGAGCTTAAGTTAGCCCAGCACATAATTATAACAATTTTTCCGGTAACATAATATGGAAGGAAAGGCAGTGATGGTGACTAATGGAGCTAGTGATATACTTATGGGCAACTTTGATGATGTACAACTCCGAGTCTTAATTTGTATTTATCTTGTAAGGTTTATACTAATGTTAGTTATTGTGACTTAGTGATACTAGAAGATATTATTAGATTTGAACCATGGTCAATGATGATGGGAATTATACTTAGGAATGATCTTATTGATAATTGTTGAAGTTGAATGCTTATCAGATGAATTGCACATGTAGCTTTCGCGCCTGATAAAATAAAAGATAAAATTTTACTGTCTTATGCAATTCATTTAATTTGTACGACCTATTTGGGTGACAGTGTCGGCCACGACCCTTAACTCGCAGAGGGTGGGTTACCGATCGTGACGTTCACCCAAAGTTTGATAGATTTATAGATAACGAGTCATAGCAATATAGTGTTTCGATTGTTCAATTTCAAAGCATATAATCATATAGCCATTTTAAAACAAAGAGCCATTTCAACAATTCTATAGGAAGGACATAAACATAAATTATAGTAATATAACGAAACCTAAAAAGAGGGATCCCATATAACCCCTTTCTAACAGGTTTTTCAATTGTTCAACATGTAAATAAGACATTTAAGAGAGAGAATGAATATAAAACAAAAAGCAAGCAATGTGAATATAAAACAAAAAACAAGCAATGCTAATGCCCCCAAAATCTCTCCCCCTTTGTCATCATAAAAAACATCACTGAGGTAGCTAAATATTAAGATGAGCAATGATAGCACGAAGTGAGTCATTCATGAATTGAAGCTGGCCATCAATATTTTGAGAAAGAGTGTCGACCTTTGTTTCAAGATGATCGATAGGAAAAAGAACATTCACAGAGAATGTAAGGTCTTCATCGTCAACACTCACATCTTCATTCTCCTTCATGGCCTCAACCTCCCTTTGACAAGGGACATACTCGTCGGCTATTTCCTTTATGATCGTTAAATTATGCTCTACGACATCCCCTTGCATTTTCTCTCCCCGAGTGTTAACCCCAAAGTGTTTGAAAATTTTTATGAGATGAGCACCAGAGGGAAATGCCACACCTCATGAGAATTTGGATAATACCTCCCTCATGTTTTGACACATGATATACAGAAGATTCAGTTTGGTTCTTGTCTCGGAGCAATAAAGGATATAGCATTGTAAGGGTGAGACTTCATCAAAGTGTCATTTTTTGGGAAGCACATTAACATTCACAAATTTTTTGAGAAGATAGAGATCAGGATTTAGTTTAGTGGCCTTTAGATAGGCACCATCATTATGGCGAGGGTGATTTTATCCAGAGTAAAAAATACTGACTCCTTTGACAAAGTATTCAAGCACTATAGAATTTGAGCTAAGTCATCAAAACCTATCTCAATGATGACTTATTTGGCAAAGGATTCAAGCACTGTATCTCCATAAACCTCCATTAACTCCAAGTTACAATAGAAATAGCGAACAAGTTCAGAATAGACAATTTTTGGTACCATAAGAAGCCCTTCCCATCCAAGTTTTGTGAGAGGAGTTTTGAGTTGATCGTTGTATTCCGTCGAAAGATTGACACTTGTCCCACTATATGAATAGAGTAATCACCCCAAGGATGGGTTGCTTCTTTAGATTTGAATATATCAGTAGCGAAAGGATTCGCTAGGTCCAGCGGCCCCTTTCTTTCGTTTAGATCCACTAGGGCCAGTACTCACATGTTCTACTCTAGACATGATTAGAGATTTTGAAGAACTTTGGCTGCTTAGAATGAAGGAATTGAGAAATAGAAGAACATGACGGGTAGGGTTTTGTAAATGATGAGTAATAGAATAGCAAGAGATGTAAAAAGACCAAAACCCACTTTAAAAAGAAGCCAAATTGCGCGACCTGGAGCATACCCGCCAAGTTCAAGAAATGTGGTTTTTGGCTTACGGAAGTGATGTTTCTTGGGCATGTTGTCTCATAGCATGAGGTATCCGTAGATCTTTCTAAGATTGAGACAGTTATGACGTGGGAGAGACCGAAGAACATATTTGAGATACGTAGCTTCATGGGATTGGTTGGGTAATATCGTCCCTTTGTTGAGGGGTTTTCTTGGTTAGCGACACCTATAGCACGTCGCACGAGGAAGGGCATTCGATTTGTGTGAGAAGATGCTTTTAAGCGATATTTTCAAGAGTTAAAGAGTCTTCTCACCACCACACCTATTCTCATTATTCCCGAAAGCGGAGTGGGATACATAGTCTATTGCGATGCTTCAAGAGATTGATTGGGATGTGTGTTCATGCAGTAGGGCAAGGTCATTGCCTATTGTTCACAGTAGTTGAAACCTCATGAGTGGAATTACCCAACTCACGACTTAGAGTTAGCCACCGTAGTCTTTACATTAAAGAGTTGGCAACATTACCATTATGGAGAGCGATTTGAGGTGTTCTCAAATCACAAGAGTCTCAAGTACCTTTTCTCACAAAAATACTTGAACTTGAGACAGAGGAGATGGATGGAATACATAAAAGACTATGATTTTGACCTACAATATCATCTGGAAAAGCCAATGTTGTGTCTGGCGCGCTTAGTAGGAGATCTCATGGGAACTTGGCGAGTATACTCATTCACGAGTGGGAGGTAGTGGCAAAGTTTGATATGTGCCTTGATAGGGCCGATAGAGTTGTAATGCTATAATCTATTGTTGCGCACCCTAGCTTGCTTAGTCACATTGTCGATGCATAATTTCATGATCCTGAGGCCGAGATTGTTCGTACTCGTATCATCGGTGGTGTCACGACCCGAAACCCACCCTATACGGATCTCGTGCCGTGGGGCCGACCCAATGGTCGTCCCTACTTTTTTCATTCTTTTACCAATGATAACAATAAGAAATATAACCATAACATAAAAGTGCGGGAGTCTTATGATATCATTGTTCCAAAACTAAAATACGTCTGACCAATCCAAACATAAACCAACATAGCTTAAACATAAACCATCGTTTTAGGTGGTGAGTGCATGGGAGAACTACTATATTCTACTATGCTCCTTAACCGTCTCCCTACGCTCTGGATCTCCTACTGTGGTTCCATAACGTCCTCACCTGAAAAATTTAGTAAGGGGTGAGCTACAAACTCAGTAAGTAGAAGCCTATCCCCAATACGGGTGGGGATGACATAAATGAATACAAGTCAAGGTAACATGATAGCCAGTCATGACAATGATTGCAGCCAATTGTAAAATGCCTCAATGGCCAAGAAATGACAAGGTACAATAACGGTCAAGAGTAATCAATGAATAACAACGTATAATAACCGTCAAGAGTAACAACGTACCATGAATATAGAATAGGCTCAATGAACACGATCAACATAAATACTGCCACAATGAAACGGTCACAATCAAGTCCAATAAATCAAAACCAATCAACATAGAACTATATCAATTAACATGGATAATGCCTTTACTCTGTTCAGGGTTTGGCAGACCTCGGTCTTTTGGGGCCCGGCATACCCCTATTAACATAAATGCATATAAAATGCCCATTAACCTTAATGCGTAAAAACACCATAATTGCCATATATCCTTTTTGACCCGTAGTTCCCATAAATTGACCCGTAGGTCCCAGTCAATCAGATAGCATCAGATAGGTAATGTGGCTGAGTACAAAACCCGTCACTTAACATAAATTAAGATTCTATAGTATTCCATATGAATGTACAAAACATGGAACATCATAACATAACATATAGTAAATGGATATCAATGAAATGAATCAGTCATGCAACATCAACCAATAGGCATCCACCAGGTAGAACAATATCCATGGTGGGAAACAATGATAGTAAATACATATATGAGTACAAGGTTGGCAGTAATGGAAAGATAGTGGCTTGGAACCCACTTACCTTATCAACGTCTTAATATCCCGTGACTTTCTCCTTTCCTTTTGACTTGCCTATAAATCAATGAACACGTTTCAACTTTCATATTATTTATCGAATTTATGTCTCGTTACTCTAAATACCTCCCTTACTAATTTATGCTTTACAGTTTTTCATTTTAAACTTAATTTATCCAAGGGCAAAATGGTCATTTACGTGTTTCTACTTTTTGGGTTCTGTTTTCATAATTTGGACTTCACCGTTGAGTCCAGTAGGTTTGAATTAATAAAAATTTACTACTTACTTAACTAAATCGGAGTCCGTTTGACTCCCCTTCGACGTAGGGGTATTTTGGTCATTTTGGCATCCTACGGGTATTTTATTTTTTCGGGACTCCGTCTCGTAAAACGGACCTCACTATTAAATTCAGAGGGTCCAAAATAGTAAGTTTTCATTATTCGTTCTACTAATTTAGGCGTCGAAATTAAATTTAAAATTTATTAATTTAAATCATTTATTTAAATTAATTAATCTAGATAATACATATCGTATTTAAGCCCAAACAGACCACATGTGCCTTGGTGGCACAGTGGCTAAGCTTCTCACCCTTACTCCTTTGGTCACAGGTTCAATTCACTGCCCATACCATTTTTTCATTTTCTGTTATTACATTTTTCATTTTTTTTTTCATTTCTTGTTCAAGTTTAAGCCAACTATTGGATAGCTTTTCCTTTCTAACCAAACGCTATCTAAACTCGAATTTAAAAATTTACCCACGAAGTACAAGTGTTGGGCAGTCATCTGAATGGGTGGGTCGGGTCAGACCCAACCTGGTTTGGCCAAAATAAAATCACAAACTCCCAGCCGCGCAGCACCATCTCCAGCGTGTTGGTTGTCTTCTCTGTCAACGGCGACTTGCCGACGACGGATTTTCTTACATTTTTCAGTGGGGTTCACACCTACAGATCATGGACAACTCAAATCTACAGTCGGATTTCCAATCGGAGTGCCGGAACACTCCCAAAATGGGGAAAACCGTAACTTCACAGGGGCTGTGCGGTTTTCTGGCAGCCCCTTTTTCTTCCATTTTTCTCACTGTTTCCCTACTGTTTCAACACAAATTAATCCCTACAATGTTCCTACAACTTATACACATAAATCCTAAGCATTCAAATTAAATTTCATGGATCAAAATTACAAAAACAGATTTTTAATCTTTCTCTGCAATTCCAGTTTTCTTACTCATTCCCAATCGGGTTTTCTTGATTTCAATTGCAATATAAACTAAATTCCAAGTGTAATAAGATCCTAGAATTAAATTTAGCATTCATGCTTCTAAAAACTAAAAACGAAAAAAAAACAAAACAAAACTCAGTTTCTTACCGGTTGTTTTTTTTTTCCTGTTATGCGCCTGTTCGTTTCCTCCCTTTTTTTGTTTTTGCTTCTGGTTTGTTCTAACCTCTTCTCTTCTGCTCTGGATTCATGTTTTATACTCATATACCACTCAAAGGAAATTTAAGCAACCAAAAACAACAATTGAATCATAGAGGATAGTGGCTTACCTCTTGCGGCCCTGCCTTCTGTTTTTTTTTTTCCTTCCTTTCCAATGCTTCTGCCGTTCCTAACGCCTAACACATGCATAGCATGCTTATATTGAGAACCGCCCCTCCCCCTTTCATTTCTCTCCTTCTTCCTCTCTCTCTCTCTCTCTCTCCCACTTACCTTTTCATTTCCCTGTGCATAACTCTCCCCTCTTCATTTCCTTAACGTTGTTGTAACCGACACCCACACACATAAATATCTATATATATTTACACCTATATCTCGAGAGGCATATATGTACATATATATATATTGTACCATATGTCCAAATTCTTATTTTTATTTCCTTCAAATCCTTGTTTTATTTATTTATTTATTTATTTTAAATTTTGTTTCATTTCTTTTTAAATTTTATTTTTATTAGGAGTATTATTTTCTTTTTATTTCTCTAGTTATTTATTTATTTGTTTATTATTATTATTATTACTATTTTCTTATTATCGTTAGTCGATTGCCCTGTCATTCATCCATATATTCCAATTATTGAAACTCAACCCATTTATTGCATTATCGTAGCATTAGGCCGTATTGGCTCGGTTACAATGGGTCAGGGTATTACAGGTGGTGACACTGTCGACGATTGGGAACTTCACAACAACCATGGGATGAGATTTCAAAGTCGAGTTTATGTTCTATAGTCTTGTCACGAAGAGGATATGCTTGAGTTCCACCAATCTAGATTGGCAGTAGATTTGGGAGGTACGAAGATGTATCCCAATCTTCGCAGATAGTACTGGTGGAAGGGCATGAAAGCCAACGTGGTGGGATTTGTTACCCGATGTTTGACTTGTCAACAAGTCAAAGCAGAACACCAGATGCCAACAGGATTACTTCAGCCACTTTCAATTACCAAGTGAAAATGTGAGCATGTGATTATAGACTTCGTGTCAGGATTACCAAAATCACCACGGGGACACGACACTGTTTGGGTGGTTGTAGACCGACTGATGAAGTTGACACATTTTTTTCGTATCAAGACTACAGATTCAATGGACACGGTCAGCCGATTGTACATACGTAAGATCATTCGACTTCACGGGGTTCTAGTGTCTATTATTTCAGACAAAGATGCATGATTCACAACACATTTTTGGCAAAGTTTATAGGGAGCCTTGGGCACCATGTTACAAATTAGCATGACATTTCATCTAGAGATTGACGGTCAGTCAAAGCGTACCATCTAGACTCTAAAAGATATGCTACGTGCTTGCATCATGGATTTCTAAGACAGTTAGGAGGACCACTTGCCACATGTGGAGTTTTTCTACAACAACAATTACTAGGCCAGCATCGCGATGGCACCGTTTCAGGTATTGTATGGTAGACCTTGTAGATCACCTATCTGTTAGACCGAGGTTTTGGGAGGTGACACTTTTGGGTTCAGATTTAGTCCAGGAAACCACAAGAAAGATAAAGGTCATCTGACAACAATTGCTCATGGCATAGAGTAAACAGAAGAGTTATGCGACAAGAGGCCAAAATCCTTAGGCTACGTTTGGTATGCTAGAATGGAGGCAGGAATGGAATGAGCATTCCTGCCCTCATTCCATTCCTGCGTTTGGTATGCTTAAACATGATGGAATGACTATTCCGTTCGGAATGACTATTCCACTTAGCACAGGAATAAGCATTCCTTGACAAAACCTAAGGAATGCCTATTCCATTCTTAACGGAATGACCTTCCATCTCTATAGCCCACGACTACAAGTACAGTTAATTTTCTTATAATTAATAAACTTGGTAGATGAAAAATTTATTAATTATTAAAATTAACAATTATAAATTTTCTTATACTTTTATTAATAAAAAAATATTTTATACATGTAGATGAATTACAATATATTTAACTCTAATTTAAATAAAATTACAAATATATTTGTCAAAAATATTATAAATATGATATATATAAATATATGTATAATTATTTTAATTTTTTAATAATTAATATTATAAAAGATATATTTTTAAAAAATATTAATTATTAAGTAATATAATTATTAATTATTTATCATAAAACTAATTATATTTCTTAAAAATTTATTAATTTATAAATATTATTAACTTATTAAATATTAATTATAAGAAGTTAACTTGTACGTGAAACCAGAATGACTATATAAGTTCTTTTTTTTTTTGCTAATAAAACAAATGCAAGTTGAATTAACTTTTTTTTTTTTGGCCAATAAAACAAATGTAAGTTGATTTTTTTTTTCCCAATAAATTTTTTTTTTGACAATAGAAAAAATGTAGATTGAACGTTTTTTTTTTTCATTACTGGGTATCCAAACAAAAGAATGGAATTAATTATTCTCATTCCATTCCAACAATTTGATGGTTCAAACCAAACACAGGAATGAAATTATCATTCCATTACTAGATATTCAGCCAAACAAAAGAATGGAATAATTATTCATATTCCATTCCTACTCTATTCCATTCCTGATGTTATTCCATTCCTGTCTTATTCCATTCCAGCATACCAAACGTAGCCTTAGCATTTGAGGTGCAGAATCACGCATTCCTCAAGGTTTCCGCACAGAAGGGTTTGGCTAGATTTGGTTGCTGTGGGAAGTTGGTGTCGAGGTATATAGGACCATTTGATATCCTTGATAGGATTTGAGAGGTCGCTTAGCGTCTTGCCTTACCACCACACATAACAGGAGTTTATAATGTGCTTCATGTTCTTATGCTTCGCAAGTATGAGCCAGATCCTTCACATGTTTTAGATTGGACCAACTTGAGTGTTAAGGAGGATGTTTCATACGAGGAATGACTTGTTTGGATTTTAGATTCGAGAGAGCAAGTTTTACGAGGCAAGACATTCATTTGTTCAAAGTCTTATGGAAACATCATGGCATGGAAGAGGCCACATGGGAGCGCAAAGATGAACTTCGCACCAAACATCTAGAAATATTCCTTGATAGAGGTATTATTTACATTTCGGGGACAAAATTTCTTTAAGGGGGATAGGTTATAACGTTTCGTAAAATTAAAAAATAAATAAATAAATAAATAACAGATAATGTTACTTTTGCATGATAATAAACCTAATGGACATAATAATAAGATGGAAAGAATTTAAACAACATAACATGGAGTGTAATGATACATGTGGAATAAATTGAAAAGGTAAAAACTTGGATTGTAGAAATAAAAAGAGGCATTCGTTTGAACGAGCACCCGAAAGTTTGGTGTGATCTTTGTTTGATACTTGTTCGACACTCGATGTAATGAAGACCTTGTTCGTTCGAACGAGCATACGATAGAACACTTTTAAAATACGGGTTGAAAAGCAATTTGGGCATAAATTTCATTTTCTCTTCTCTTCCAAACTCTCTCAAGCCAAGAAAAAAATTAGGTTTGAGGATTTTTATGAAATTCCAAGCCATTAAAAAACATCATACCACAAGGATTCATCTCTAAGAAGAATCTCACCGATTGAAAAGTTAGGATTTCAAGATTTTTTCAAGAACAAAAGGTAAAATTTGGGGTTTTCATTTCCTTTTCAAATTTCTTGCATTTCCTTATAGATCTAGCTTGGTTGAGAGAAATAAACGGCGTAAAATCTTTTCTAGGGTTTGTGGGCAACGATTGAAGTCGAGATCTTGAAATCTCTCTCTAAACACAAATCCACACTTGTTTGGAGGTAAGGATTCTAACCTAGGTTGAAAGTTGGGTGTTTTCCATATGAAACATATTGCATTTTACTCATCTTGAGATTTTCTCCATAATGTCACATTTTACTATATTTCTCATGCCTTGGATTATAATGAAATGTTGAATATATCTTGATTTCACTAATATTGATATATCTTTGTGATAAATGATGAATTTATTGAATGTCATGTGTGTGTATATTTTTCATGCTTGAGTTAAATGATTAGATTGTTAAAAGTTATGAAGTGGTGTCAGCATTGTTGTATTTTGTGATGAATAATGAAATGATGTGAGCCTTGACCGTGCTTGTAAATGAAGTAGCAAATATTTATCAAAGACGAAATGTGAAAATTGAAAATGGAAGACGGGAATATGAATAATTAATCCTTATAACAAGTTAAAGAACAAGGAAGAGTGGCACGCTGTGAGGTTGCATTAGAGACCAGGAATATTTTGTGATGGGGATTGTGTCTCCCTTCGGTTGCGAACTGTAACCCCACACGGGTGGTAGTACATTGCCAACGGGTTAGTAGCTCATGAAGCATTAGGCTTTTCCAAGGGCCATTAGGTGATTTGACGAGGTGATTATATTTAAGTGAAAGGAAAAACGTGTGGCTTGAATGATAATTTATTTGGCATGCATTTAATTGTGACTATATAATGATTCTCTCATTTATTTATTGTTATGTTTTCTTGTGGTTGAATTGACGACTTGCATTGTTGGAGACATGATGAAAAATCTATTGATATGTTGGTTGGACACTTGCTTGAAACTTAACATTTCACATGCCAATACTTTGCACTGTCTTAACTTTCCTTATTTTAGAATCTCTAATGAGGGTTGTTGTTTTGACCCCTACTAGATGCAAGTAATGGTAAGGAGTTGGCGCCTTGATAACATGGATTAGAAGGACATCTATTTTGGACTCTTGTGTTTATTTTTGGGATGAAATTAAATTTTTGATCTTTTTTTATTTTTGGGAATGTAAAAAGACCCTATAGACTATATATGTTGATGTAAAGGCTCGTAAGTTTTAATGGGACTAGTATTCTTTTGACTTAGAAATAACAATCACAAGATAATTAAATTTTTGAAATTTATGGATGAAAACCTTGTTGAGTTATATGTATAGAATATGAATGAACATTTACTTTATAAAAACTCAAGTGAGAATGTGCTAATTACATGTAAGGACCCAAAAAATCGTTAAAGGGCAATTCGTTAAATTGTTTGCATAGGCTAAGGACAGACTAGAGATTAATCAAATATGAATCAGATAAATTATAAAATGAGTCGATAAGTCATCAATATGACACAATGAGAGTAAAACAGAATTGTGGTAATTTGTTCGAAATTGGTGTAAGTCACAGGGTTACATAGTCATTTACAAGACATAGATAAATATGAAAGTCTAAATGATTGAGTTTAGAGAAACGGACTGCATATTTGGAATCAGAGCGCCAAAATTAGCAAGTGTACCAAGCTTGGTGCAATACTGAGATAGTTTCAATTCGGGCTAGTGTGCGCACATGTTTGACCAACTGGCCACGTGGCGCACTGGAGAACGTGCAAAGCTTCCATGAGAAACTTGGTGTCTACTTCTAGGTTGGGACACATGTCAACTTCTAGGTGGACAGGAAAACATCCAATTTTAGGGGTGCTTGTGTGTAGGTGTGTGTACTTGGCTAACTTTTACAATTGTTCTAGTGGGAGAATGTGAGTGTTGTATTACAAGTGAGAGACAACCCACCCCTCTTCTCTCAATCAGCCGAAACCACCCCTCACTCTTTTCCTTTCAAAAATCTGAAACCTCTCTCTCTCTCCTTCTCCCATTTCTCTCCCTCTCGATTGGGATGAGTGTGGATCTGTGTGTATGTGTGAGTGTGCGGCTGATATAAGGATCATAGAGAGAGATTTAAGGGTGTGCACAGTGTGTGTGTGTGTGTGTGTGTGTGTGTGTGTGAAGGTGTGAGGGGAAGGAAACACAGAGAGAGTGTGTGTTTATATATGTGTGGGACATGCATAGTGAGAATAAGAAGAAAAGAAAGAAAACCAGAAAGAAAGAAGAAGATAAAGGGAAAATGGAGCACTAGGAGTTGGAGCGGCTACCATGGATGAACCTAGGCAAACTCTCCCTCTCTCTTTACGAATTTCTCTCTAAGAACAGCCATGGCAGCAAGCTTAGAGGTAGGGACTTTTATCACTCTTTTGATCTCGGTTATGGATGGTTAGAACCTTGTGTTCTTGGAGGTGTATTAATATATAGTGTATATGTGCATGCAACCTCTCTGTAGTGAGAAAAAGAAACCCAATTTGGGTTTTCTTGGATTGCAAGATGTTGAGGGATTTTGAACCATGAATAGGACCTTGATAGGTTGTAGGAACCTTGGTACGTGATTATGGATTAAAAGCCAAGATAGACAATGGCAGAAACCGAGTGAAACGATAAGGAGATCAGGTCGTCGAAAACTAGGTTTGAGATCAGGTAGTTTGGTTTTGTAGTGTTTTGGACTATTTTGATCCACTAGTTGGGTCTTAAACCACTGAGGGATTGTTGAGGAATCTAATGGGATAAAAAACGATGAGAAACAAGCAAAATAGAGAAAATTTGAGAGATTCTCAAGTCTCCCAAAAATCAGAATTCATCAGAATCTCGTGTTTTGGCCGGCAAAACTTGTGATAAAAACCTTGAATCTAAGCTAATGAGTGTTATGGATGAAAAACAACAAAAAATGATGAAGAAAAATGTGGAAAACAAATTGGAAAATAGAACTCCGGTGTATCGGTGCCGCAAAATAAGTACTGTTCCGGCAGGTCCTTCGATTAACGAGTCGCGTTGATCGGTCAACCAGTCGACCCGATCAACGGTTGATTAGGTTTAGTCAATAGGTCAAATCGGGTCGCAAGTCTGGACAGTGAGTTGGATCCTGAATTTGGGCTAGGGGCTGTTTGTTTAAGTGAATTAGGAAAAATGGGTTTTGGAAATGATAAATTATGAAAATGCCCTTCCTCTAATATCTTGGATTCTAAATGCAATTAAAATGAAATAAGGGTCCTTCTTAAGGTTTTTGGGCATTCCAGACTCCATGGTGAAATCGGTTTGGACATTTAGGGACCCGGGGTGGTCCTACATGAACATAAAAAATTATGAAAATACCCCTAATGATAGTTTAAGCAACTTAAAGGCTAATTAAAATTTAGAAGGAGTTATTACAAAATTGTTAGATGCCTGATAGTCAAATATATGATCAGATTGGACAGATGGAGACTCGAAAATGGTCCCATTAAAATTAATGAAATGACGATTATACCCTTAGACCTATATTAAGCAATTAAAATCTGAAGTAGGATTCGAAAGATGCGTTTCCAATGTTTTTGGACGCTAGGGACTCGAATGTGATATAAGAATAATGAAATAAGGACTCGGGGTAGTTCCACATGAATATGTGAAATTACCAAATTGCCCCTAGGCATGAAACAGATATATATATATATATATATATATGTAAAGGCTAATAAAATGCAAAGAGGACATCTTTAGGATTGTTGGACGTTCTAAATCCAATTTCAAAGTCCATTTTGAGAGACAGTGTCTCGATAAACACGTAACTTGTCTGGTAAATTATGCAAATGCCCTTATGGGCTTAAAAGGTAGTCAAATGACTTGGAGACAATACGGTAGGGCTTCCTTAGGGTTTTTGAAGCCTGAGAACACGTTTTGGACATCCGTTTGGGCAAATGGGTACCTGAGGTGTAGGCTAATGAGTAATTGGTCATAGAGAACCGTAAGACTTGATACGATATTTTAGTGTTATGGGCCAGGGTGGTCCTACGAATTAGTCACGTCTTTTGTGTGCTCTTGAGTGTGGTGAGATTGCGCTTTACCCGAGTTTCATTTATGATAGAGATGGTGTCTTTCCTCGACTTACGAGTCATATACCCACGAGGGTGGTCGTTTGTCTTCATTGGGTTAGTAGCCCGTAAAGCGCTTAAGCTTACCGGGAGCCAAATTAAGTGAATATTCATGGGATTAAAATTATTTAAAGAAAAGAATGAGATGAATAAGACTTTATCCCTTTTTGCTGCGGATTGATTCACTTCAGATTATTTTCCTTCTTCAGATTATTTTCCTTGACTCATTTGTGACATTCCCTTATGATTATTGATGGATTGTATACTGCCAGTTTGTGATATTGTGGCACTTGTGAATGATTGCTTAGCTGTGAATGTATACATTATTCTTGTGGCTTTGAACAAGAAATGGAGGTGCTTCGTTGGGTTGGTAAGTTTATACTTGTATCTTATGACTGGTCATATGTTTATATACATTGTTCTTGTTGCATTAAAATAGGAAATGAAAGTACTTCGTGGAATTATTTGTTTACATTTATATCATGTGTCCGACCCTTTATATGTCAACTACTTGGCTATTATTGTCAAACCACATGTAGTGGTGTGATGCTTTTTTGATAATTATGTTTATGCTTGTGTTTGAAATATGATGATGTGGTGTACTTGTGATGCATACTGGACTATAGGGTGTGTCCTCCTCGGACTTGCATTAGTTTTTGGCATACTATTTGCTTGTGAGTTTTGAAAAATCCTATTAAGTGTTATGGCTCACCCCTGCTGTTCATGGGAATGACAGGAATTGGCTTGATGGAAGATAGCTGCAGGGGCAGCACGAGATGAACTAAAGTCACTATAGTACTTAATTACTTTCATATATTTATTTAGTTACATTTATTAAGGGTGCTTGTACCTTTCTTAGACATTCATGTATATGGGATGTATATATATTGGATGGTAGAGTCAGCTTTGGACGTTATCATATTGTACCATGTTGTTGGATGATTGGCATAGTACCCTTGAATACAATCAATTTTATTTAATCCCGTTACGGGACTTGAACAAGTCTAATTAGGGAACCGAACCAAAACCAAAACTAATTAAAGGAACTAAATCATTTAAAAAAAAAATAACATGTATTATATGTACTTGACTAGGATGGTTAGTCCTATTACCTACCTTATCGGGGTCTAATAAGCCCTTAGTCCGGCCTTGCGGGTCAGGGGTGCAACATCCCAGTGTGGTTTGAGATATACAAAAATTGTTTATTTAGTTTGATCTTGATTTATAGGGTCACCCACGGGTCCTTGGGGCCTAAGGTATGTCAGAGGGTTCTTGGAAAGAGGACTCTAGGACTATACTAGCAGCATAAAGCTATGGAATTGTGTGTCCTCAAAATGGTGACCAAAGGGGTCTATTTATAGGCCAAAAGTGAGATTTAATCTAAGGGCTCATAATCAACCACACAAATGGATGGCTAGGATCATGTCTTGAGTGATAATTATGTGATTAAAATAAAAATCAAATCAAATAATTATCTAAAGAATGATTATCCTAAATTGTTTGATTTAAATGAATTATGAAAAATGCATGAACCTGTCAAAATAAATTCTACATGCAAGATCCAATGAGGTGCAAGATAAATAGAAATTTATTCCTAAGTAAATTCTAAAAGAAGGGATAATTTAGAGGGCCTTGTCAAAAATCCTGACTCTCAATATATAAATCCTATATATATATATATATATGTAATTAATGCACCTAAATATAATGTATGTAGGCACAACATGGGTACACTTAGATAAATGTACCAATGAGGTAGATACAATGCAACCTGTATGCCACCTAAGCTATCATATGGAATAAGGATATGAATGCACACCTAATGTAACCATGTGAGTGAGCTTATGCTAGAAAATAGACAACTGCCTAGATTCAATGTATCTTCTCTAAAGGAAATACCAAGAAATTAGATTTATGAAAACTCTAGAAATGGAAAGTCCTAGTTATGCCTAAATGAACTATTATCACTCAAGATTACCAAATTTCCCCCAGTTTGGTAAAAAATCACAAGATTGCCACCAAGCATGTGAAATGACCATTTTCCCCCTCAATGCATGAAAATGCCCATAATCTTATCACCAAGGTCTAAAATTACCAATTACCTCCATATGGATAAAATGATATTAAAATTACAAAAATACCCTTCAAGTGACCAAAGGGTCCTATTGAGGGTAGGATTGTGCCAAAATTACTGAAACGCCTTCCAATGGACAAAAGAGTCTTGACAAATGTGTGGTTCCAACAGAAAAAGGACTACTAGGAGTGGGATTCTGTTGGAAAGAGTCCAAACAAGAATGAGACTCTGTCTGCAAGAGTTCTACTAGGTGTGGGACTCTGACGGGAAGAGTCTTATGAGGTATGGTACTCTAACGAGAAGAGTCATACTAGATGTGGGATTCTGCTAGGGAAAGTCCTACAAGAGGTGGGCCCCTGACGGAAAGAGTCCTAATACTCTTACTAGAGATGAGATTTTGACAAGAAAAGTTATACTAGATATGGGTCTCTAACGGGAAATGTCCTACTAGGTGTGAAATTTTGACGTGAAGAGTCTTACGAGATGTAGGACTTTTATGGGAAGAGTCCTACTAATTGTGGGACTTTGACGGGAAGAGTCCTACTAGAGGTGGGACTCTAATGGGAAAAGTCCCACTAGAGGTGGGATTCTAACAAGAAGAGTCCAACTAGATGTAGGACTATCAGAAAGAGCTCTACAAGATGTGGGACTCTGAAAAAAAAAAGTCCTACTAAACGTAGGACTCTAGAAAGAAAAGTCCTACCAGAGACATAACTTTTACGGGAAGAGTCCTAGTAGAGATAAGATTCTTGGCATAATTACCAAAATGCCCTTTACAATATGGGAAAACCTTTAAGAATTACTAAGAGTGCCTTTACTCAATTAAGGGTCACAAAATGAGGCGTCTACACTTCCGATGGTGGTGAGTCTTCTAAGAGCGAGAGTGAAAAATGATGAAGTACATGCTGTTTAAAAGCAATTGTACATTGAGTCGCTCAAGCTCAAGAAAGCCAATTTGAAGTTAGCTACAAAATTCAAATTGTGTGAAAATGAGCAAAGTTCCATGCAAGTTGATGTAAGACTTATTTATCAACTCAAAATTAATTGAGCAACTTTAGCTGAGAACCTCAGGGTTTTAGAGCATGAAACAAATACCCTAGTTGGAGAGGCTAAAATTTAAATAATTCTCTTGACTAAAGTGACCATGAGAAGAAAAGCCTCTAAGCTAAAGTTCAAAAATTTGAACTAAAGCTTAGAAAAGCTAGAAAAGTGATGGTCATTCTTGGAAAAATTTTAAACTTTGTCCATTTTAAGAATGACAATGGTGGCTTAGCCTATTATAGATTGAATGATCCCAAAAATCATTCTAAGTCCAATTAGTCTACTCTGGCTACTTTCAATCATGTGGTATTTGTTACTCCTAAACAAAAAGCTAAGGAGGTACCACAACTAAAATCACTTTTTTGTTCCTTCTACAAGGACGAAGGCCACTCTAAAAGGCTATGTAGAGCAACTAGGAAGGAGCAAGCTCAGAATGTGTCCAATGTGTCAAATGTGCAAAAGAAAAAATTAGCTCTAATGAAATAGCAGTTGGACACCTTTGTTAAAAAAAATTAAGGAGTTTAGCACAAAAAGTCAAAAAATGCTACAAAGCCCCAAAAAAACTCGAAGATTGAATCAAATAAAAATAAGACCAAAACACAAAAAGTTGAGTCTAAACCAAATAAATCAAAGGTTGGGCAAATTTGGGTTAGAAAAGACAAATTGAAGGGTCTTATAGGTCATAATGCTTCTAATGCTTACAACATTAATAACCCAATATTGATAGTGGTTGTTCTAGACACATTCTTCAATTTACTTCTTCTTCTAAATTTCTCACCCATGTGATTAGGTGGGAGTTTAGCAGCTTAGGGTTCTTGAACTTCATGCTTATTTTGAATAACCCTATGAATTGCTTTGTGTATTTTTACTTAAGATTTTCTTATGTTTTATTTCCTTTACCTTTCATAGAAAATTTCAAAAACATTTTGCTTTATACATTCATAGCTTAGGGTGTGTCTCACTGTCTTATCCTATTCCTAGGTGTATGACTTGTATTTACATTTTTTTGTTTTGGTTCTTAGATTAGTTTACTTTTCTTTGTTTTCATAAAATAAATCCCCAAATGTTTTTCTTTTAATTGCATTGTTAATGTGATTTCCCTAAATTTTTTAAAAGAATTTTTGTTTACCCACGTTAAGTATTGGAAACTATGATACATGATCTTTAGATTCTTATGCTTCACATGTAGTCTTTTATACTTAGTTGCATTCAATCTTTCAAGCTTCACTTTTTCTCATTGCACTTTCACAGGCACATTTATTTTATGAGAATGACTTGTTGAGATGTTTGAGCAAAACAGTTTCATGTTTAACTTACAATGAGTCAATGGCTAGAAAGATTCCCTTCGGTTGAGTGCTTGAAAGATCCAAAAACAAAATGCACAAATGTAAAAAGTGTTAAATTCTTAGTGTGCAAGAAAAGGCCTATCTATGAGATAGTGTGTATGCTATCAAATGGGTGTTTTTTGAAAAGAGTTTCTTACTTAATAGTGTGAAAGCCACCTTGAAAAGTGAAAATATTGAAAATTCAAAAAAAAAAAAAGGTTGGCAACAATTGAGGAGGAGTTTGGTTGGTTTATTTGATCTCACATAACCTAAGGTTGATTCACTATAGTTGTTTATGCTTATTATTTATTAAATCATCTGATACTGTAATGAACACATTGAGATACGGATAACTCATGGAATAAAATTTAAATTTTCCAATGTCAATTCACCATGACAGAGTGTGTTGAGGGGGAGCTCGAGTGCGATCAAGTGCTCTAGAGTTAATTGTGAAAATCAGAATTTTGAAGAACATTGATCATTGACTCTAATACACGTGTCCAAATATGTTTTCTAAAAAATTTGAATATTTTTTTGGGATATTAGATTAAACTTTGTAATTAAAGTTTTTAATTGATTTAATTTTCAAAATTTTCATATTTTATCTCATTTATTTCTTCTATACATGAATGTGTACTATATTGTTGATGTCTCACCTTACAGTGTTCCATGATTTTAATTGGCAGTTTATTCCTTTCTCATCTCATGACAAAAAGGGGAGAGTTTAAGGGAGTTCTTAGTAATAGGGAGAGCTTTCGATTAATGATATAGGGAGAGTTTTATGGGAGATCTTACATTGTTATTGATTTATGATCATAGGGACTATCTTTGCTTTCATGCTTTACTTTAAGAGTTATACGACAGAATTCTATACATTGGTATATTTTATGTTTTTCATACTTGTGTTACATTTTTTGTATATTTTCCTATCATTCGATAGTTTCATGGGGTATGGTTTAGTGCTTTACTTTGCAGGATTACAAGGTGTTCAACATCATGAAGTCAAGAGCAGTGTTGGAATAGCCGTGAGTCATAGGTCAAAAGTTGTAAATCTTTTCTTTCGAGTTTTTTGGGATTTACATTTTTTTATATCTATATTCATGTAATTGTAATGTAAGTTTTTTCACGGATTGTTAAAGGGGGGTTTTATTAGGACTATGAGTAATTTGTTGTGTTGAAAAATCCTAATTGAAAAAACCTTTCAAGGTGTAATGTGTTCCAATCCAAGTGAGTCAATTCTCAAGCCTGTGTTCTTCATGCATCCAAGTTACAGTGCCAGATTCTATAGTGCTGTGTTTGCAAGGGTAAGGATGAGGTAAAAGAGTAGATACATTGCCTAGGGTTTATTGCATTGAAAACATCATACATAAAATGTTTTTAATTTAGGTTTGATTTGGAAATATCTTTCTAAAGCTTGGAAGTGTGTTTTTAATGTTTTTCAACATTAAAGAATAGTCTCATGACTTTTTGGAAGAAGGTCGACCAAAATGGATTTCGAAAATAATTTGTAGAATGACCTATCTTCACTATTTTGATCATAACTTGAAATATACTTTGAGTTTTTAGATGAGAAAAGTTTCATATGAGATTAGACTTCAAAATCTTTGAAACGATAGGTAGAACGCCTCATGCTGACTCCATATGAATGGGGTATCACTGTTTGAAGTTGGGGCATTGCAGCAGCGAAAATGGGCTCGCTCTAGCGAACTTGATGAAAATGCAAAATGTCATATTTTTCTCCCTTAATGTTTAGTATTTTATACTTATTTGGTGCCTAAATGTACTCATTATTCTTATATTTTGATTTAGGATGCAAATGGAGGCGCTAGGTGCAAAACGAAGCTAATTTGGCGATTCTGGACAATTTCAACATCGCTTTGTAATCTGGGAATAACTCTCTCATCCGTGCTCCGATGGAGATGATTCAAGATGTTATGGAACCCAAAGAAACATCTCTACAACTTTCATGTTTTGCATTTTGAGAGATATAGGCTGCATCAAG
>CM018031.1:18272914-18320414 GCA_008638375.1 Nyssa sinensis
ATACACTTCGAGCTTGGATTTACCTACAAAGACATAAAATCTAGTTTTTTTTTGTGATTCGATTTCTATCAGTCTTACACTTCTAGTTTGGATTAACCTATAAAGACATAAAATTTATGGCCTTCTTTGTAGGTGGGAGCTTAAAGTCATTGCTTTGTTCGCTTTATGCTTGAGTTGACTCTACTTATCTCTGCCCATTTTTTAGGAAGAGTAAATTGGAGAAAATAAGGATTAAGAACCCCTCCATCTCCCAATGTTCCTTTTCACTTCTTTATCTAATTTTAAATCAAGCACAAAATAAACTCTCGTTCCTTCCCCCCTCCCCTCCTTTTTTTTTTCGAAGCCCTTAATCTAAACAAAGTGTTAATTTCAATTGTAGTGTATCTAATATCTTACGTTAGAGATTTCTATTATTAGTAAATATACTTTTGTTTTTAAGTGAAAAAATTAAATTTGAAAAAATTATTTTTCTACTAATTAAAAATACTTAAAACAGTGATGCCAAATGAACACTATATGTTTATACTTGAAGATTGAATAAATGGGTCAGATTTGCACTAGGTTCATGATCCCTCTTCCAAACGTACCCTTGAAAAATACAATAATGCTAGACTTACTCATGGTAACCATGTTAGCTTTATTTTCAAATTTTACCAAAATTGTTCATCTTTGTATCAACTATGAGTTGACAATGTTATATTAATTGTTAGCATTACTCTTAAAAATAAAAGGAAAAGTACACTGACCTCCCCCGAGGTTACTAATAATTATAGGGACCTCCCTTGTCTTTTCTGAAATTACACTGACCTCCCCTGAGGTATACTGACAATACCCAGATTCCCTTCTCAATATGATTTTTGTCACTGATGTAAACGACAAGAAATTAGGGTTTTGGGGACAAATTTACTATATGCCTAAAGTGTCATTGACCATGCTGCAATGACCAAAATTCCCATTTGCTTTTGACTAGAAAAGACAATTTTAACCTCCATTGCACAAATATAAAAGAACTTTTTCACCTCTTTCACTCAGCTTCTCATTATCTCTTTCACTCAACTTCTCACTCTTTCTTTGAGACTTCTGGTATTCATATTCCCCCCTTTCTCTAACTTTCGTTGTCTGTATTTTCTATGTATATATGTGTGTATGTATTCCCTACATCATGTTAATATATCACCCAACAGGAAAACTTTACATATTTTACTGACTTTGAATACTGAGAGGCTATGTTTGGATGGCAGGATAAGAGGGTTGGATAAGATAAATGTGTCTTTAGTTGGATTGGATATTTATATCCCATGAGCCATTTATATCTCACCCAAGTGGGATATAACTTATACCAAGGGGGTGGTGGTATTAGAGTTATCTCATCCCATAGGATTAAAAAAAAGGTCACATAATAAAAAAAAAAAAAATTAATGCCACAATATAGCGAGGCAGAGACGTCGATGAGTCAAGTTAAAAAACTAGATTTTTCTTTTTTTCATTATTCAATTTTCTTTATTTTATTTTATTTTTGATATGTTTCAACTTTTTAATGTATTTTTCATATTAATAAATGGAATGTTATATATATATATATATATATATATATAGATAATTAGTAATATTTTATTCTAAAATATTGAGATTATGATTATTAGATTTTTCAATTGATTTGTGAACAAAATTTTAATTTTAGATACATTGTATGCATATATTTGAAAAATAGATTAAATAACTTTTAGAAAAATAATTTTTTAAAACCTTGAGAAAAACCACACATAAGAAAATAAAAAATAAAAATAGTTATATCCAAATCTTATATTTGGTTGGCACTCAAACACAAGATCGAGATATAACAACATATCCAGGCATTTTATCCGAGTCAGTTCCAAATACTTAATTAGAATATTGAATATCTCATAGGATTTTATATCTTATCCGATTCAACTACATCATATCTAATCCTGCCTTCTTATCCGGTCATTCAAACAAGGCCATATAGTATACAATAATAGGAAAATAAAATTTTGTGGGAAAATGGCATCTTCTTCATCAATAGCAGGAGGTGATAACCTTATGTTACTAGTTGAGAACAAAAATTGCAGATGCGGTTGAAGGCAGCAATTCAGATTGTGGAATCTGAGAGGAACATGGGCAAGCTTTATTATGCATGCCATAATAGGAATTGTAACTTCATAAATTGGGTCTATCTATGTTTAACTAATAGTATGCTCTCTACATCAACATCAGGTGTTGGAGTTGATGAAAATGGATAGATGAGACAACTTATTGTAGAAGTTAGGTTTGAAACTATAACATTAGCTTCTAGGGCTTGATGGCAACCAAGGGATGATGAAGGTGCTTGTAAAAACAAGCTTAGTGTTTGTTGGCATATCAATGTTGATAGCCTTGGCAATGTTAGTGAAAAAGTAATCAATGTAAGCATATCAATGTTAGTGAAGTTGTTTATGTTTTGTTGTTTTTTTTGGTAAGCAATAACTATATAAGGAATCAATGTAAGTTATTTTTGGTAAGCAATGACTACATATACGAAACTCTTCATTGGAGTAAACTTATATATAATATTAATATGTAAAAATATTCCATTAAGTACATATCGTAAGTATCCAACACCACTGATAAAAACAAAAGTATTCAACACCCTATAGTTGTAGCTAGTAACTATATGTGATGACCTATACAACAAAAAAAAAAAGTGGCCTACACAACCAGCACACTATAAACACCACCTAGCCCACATACCAAAAAACCACAGTGGACTGAGATCATATCCAAAAAATCCAAAAATAAAGTTTCCAAAGCTATCATCACCTAACCCACATACCAAAAACCAACAGTGGGCTACTTGATTAACTACAACAAAAAATAGAACCATGAATTCTTCAAATCTATGATGCCTTTGGGGTTAACTTGCCTTTGCCTTTGGGTGGATGAGACCTTTCTCTCACTTTTTCTCTTTGAGTTGAATCTTGTGTCACACATGGAGATGATTGTGAAAACTTTTCTTGACTTTGATGTCCTTATAGACAATTAAATTTGTTTAAGTAGTGATAATATTATTAAGAAATTAATATAAAAAAACTACAACAAGTTTTACCTACTGTAAGTTACTGGTAGTTAGGGTGTCCGTGCCTCTTCCCCTGGCTGCCACAAGTGCCCTTTGGCATGTTCTTTTGTTGTGACCAAGTCCTTTGCAGATGATGCATCTAACAGTCTATAACCTCCTGGTTTTGCCAAGTCCTGAAGGTGCCTCATCAAGTTCTCTTCTCTATTTTTCCCACGTCTATTAGGTAGTCTTCTAGGGGGTGGAAGTTGGATAGGGTCAACAGTAGTTGGTGTCCACATGCAATGGTTAATAATATGATGAATTATGTTTCCATGTGCAGCTAAGTATGTCACCTTACTATAGCATGAATCACAATACTTTTCCAAGTTTAATCTCTTGTAAGCAACAACAATTGCTGCATGCTTACATAGGATGCCTGTCAGATCTCATTCCCTACAAACACACTATTTCTTTCCAATGTGAACCACAAAATATTTTCCCTCATCTAAAACATCAAACTCATACCTACTAGCAAAAAAAAAAAAAAAAAACTGCATTGCCTTGACTGATCTATCACATGATTTAATTTCTTCCTAAAGTTGGGTGTCACCAAAGTTGTCTAACTATAGCCCTTGTCAAACGTCATTTGAATCCTAGTCATTACTTTACATCTTATCCCTTATAGCATGGTTAATATGTGTTTACTCCTAAGGTGACCTACCCAATGATCGAAAGATTCAGTCAAATTATTTGTGATGTGGTTACTCTTATGCTTAATATCAACAACATGTCTTTCCCATAAATGCAGTGGCACTTTCATAAGCCAAGTGTAGGCATCTTTGGAAGCCCATTTCAAACCCTCCATTGCTTTTTTGAAAGTCCATTTAGTATAGGCTCTAGCATCCTTCCAAAAGTACTTTTTCAACAAAAGATCATAAAATCTACTCTTAAAGTTATTAAATAGATGTCTACAACAATATCTTTGTGTTACTTCAGGAAAAATCACATTGATTGCTTTGTCAAGACCGATAAGCCATATGAAAAAATTGTTGTAAAAAATAATGAGTAAAATAGTTAAAATAACAACTAAAAAAGTAGGTAAAATACATTTTACTGACCAGACATCAATGTCCAAGGCTGCTGTTCACCAACCTCAATTACTGCTTGCAAATGGTGTGAAAATAATGACCAATTGTCCTTACCTTCACTCTCCACAATCTCATAAGCCATAGGAAACAAGTCATTATTGTCATCGAGAGATACTGCTGCTAATAGAACCCCCCCCCCCCATATGGCCCCTTCAGGTGGCAGCCATCTAAACCAATAAATGGTCTGCAACCTTTAAGAAACCCGACCTTCATTGCATCAAAAGCAACAAAGATTCTTTTAAAAATAGGATTATGACTTGGAGTGAGTCTGTCACACTAAAATTTGACCAAACTTCCAGGATTACTACTTCTAATTTACGCAACATATGTAAGCAACAAAGAATATAAGCTACCATGACTGCCCTCCATCTCCTCCACTGCCTTCCTCTTTGGCCTATACAACTACATCCTAGAAGCCTCAATCCCATACTTCTTAAGTAGTGTCGATTGTAATCCCTTATACTTCATATCTGGATTTACTTTAATCTCATCCCCTAACTTACTAGCAATCCAACTAGAGGTTGCTTCCACGTTTCTTGAAGCTTTCACACAGATATGATCCTTACTATGTGATTTCACCTTAAAGGTGATTCTATCAGGAAGTGGAGAAGCATGAATTCTCCAAGTACAACCCTTAACAGTATAGTGGCATGTCATTCTAGTCTTCTCATTTTTTACTTTAGCAATCTGAAATCCGTGTATAATCTTTTAGGACTTTCCTAAATTTGTTAACATTATCAAACAGTAGACCTACATGGTAATTAAATGGCTTCCCTTCCTTCACATGGAACTCATCCCTAAATTTGGTAGGGTCAAGTCCCTTAAGTTTGGACATTAGATCTGTATCAAAACCATCTGACTCATTAAGACAGTCACCATATTTCTCAGAATCATAATTTGATAACTCATCCTCTTACTCACTTTGATTCTCTTCTAATTCATATTCACTCACTACTGTCATTGTCACTTCCAACCTCACTCTCATCAATACCCCAGTTATTGTCTTCATTACTGAAACCATAAATATTATCCTAGTTCTCTTATACTTCATCAGGTATAGTTGCCCCAGTTCACTGGTCATCACTTATGCCTACCCCAGTTCCCCGACCTGTCTCTACATCTACCCCAGTCCTATTGTCATGCTCATTACCTAAATTAACTGAACCAACACCCTCCAATAATAGAGGTGGAGCAACAGTGCTAACCACATCATATTCATCCCAAAACCCAGACACATCAACATAAAGTGGTATTTCAAATTTGGTTTTATACATGTCAAACATATGCAAGACATCCTTATTAGTTTGTACTAACATTTTCTCAATAGAATTAGGGATATCATAGAACATAGTGATGACTAAACTTATAATTGATGGAATATTGGATAATGCCACATTTTTCACATCCTCGAGCAGATTAAAATAACAGTATCTACATGGGTCTACTCTCTCTATCATATTAACAATACTTTTAAAATGGACCACTATGCCATGTAAAGTATCCATTGCTACACAAATTGACAAACAAAATCCTTCCAATCAATACCCAATAAAATACAACAAAGAAAGTGATAACACATTTATGTAAACCATAATTGAACATGTAGGTTGATAAAATACACATAAATGTAAAACAAAATTGAACATGTACATAAATGTAAAACAAAATTGAACACGTACATCCATTTAAATAGAATTGAACATGAAATTAATAAACCCCCAATTTAAAATTGAAAAACCCCCAATTTAGAATTGAAAAACCCTAAATTTGAAATTAAACCCCTAATTTGAAATTGAAAAAACTCTTAATTTAAAATTAAAGCCCCAATTTGAATTTAAAACACTAATATGCAACCCCATTTTGAATTTGAAAGAACCTCAATTTTAAATTGAAGAACCCTAAACTTGATCATCGAAAATCCCTTTTGAAAAAACCCTTGACTTGAAATCGAAAACCTTTTTTGAAAAATCCCTAACTTGAAATTGAAAACCTTAATTTCAATTGAAAATCCTTATTACGAAACCATCAACTAAAAACCCTAATGTGAAAAATCTAAACTGATTCAAAACATCTACACGCAAACCCCAATGTTGAAACGCTTAACTAAAAATCATTTACATTTCAACACCAAACCCAAATTTATAAACAGAAACCTCCCAATAATTGAGATAAAACCTCAATTCGACGGAACACACCCTAATCAAAACTAAAAATCAATTGAAAACAAAATAATCAAAAGAAAATTCCCAAATCGACAAAAAAAAAACCTAACTACAGTTAAAAAGCAACACAAAAACATAAATCAGAAGGCAAAGAACTCATTGGTCCACTCTTAGAAGCGCCTTCCTCCTCTTCTGATTAATCATCTCTTACTCTAGAGTTATGGTCCACATTCGTCTCACCCTCCTTCTCTTTTCTCCTCTTTTCTCTCTATGTATCCCTTCACATGAAACCCTCTCACAGAAGCCCTTTCACATGAACGAAGTTTCCGATTGAAATGACGGTCTGAAACCTTCATATGGGTTGTGTCAGTTCATTTAATGCTAATAACAGAAGCGTCATAACATAATATAACAATTTGGCGCCAAAAAAATTAGGTCAAGTGAGGATATCATGGTAATTTAACATTTTCTATGTAATTTCAAGAAAGATGCAAGAAATTTTTATAATTATCATAACCAGAGCAAATATTTAGTATAATTTGTCCAAAAATAAAATGTCCCGGCATGGAAAAGTCGTCCCTCTTTTTCAAGGGAATGTTTCTTCTCCGCGTTATGCAGCTACAGTACACATACAAATCAAACCCCGCACACGCGTAGCAGTGTCCACTGGCTACACCCGGTAAAACCGGTCCACGACCTTTCCCTCAAATCCTTTTTCTACTAGATTCGTGCCCTTCTTTCTCCACTGTTTCAAAAACTCTGTGCTCATACATATTCAACCTTTTCTTCAGCTAAATCATTTCCTAGGGCTTATATCTCTATATACCTCTGTATTCGACTCGCCGTCTCCCTGCGATTTCTGTCACGGAGACTTTCCTGTGCGATCTCTGATCCGGTACGCTCCATTTCCATATCTATATGTATACACAGATACCTGTACAGTTACATTTTCTTCTTAAATGTAGCATGCGAACATCTCAGTTCAATTCGGGTAATGATATTGAGGAATATCTTTCTATTTTCTATTCTATATATGCATGTTATTCTATTGGTTTTGGCTGCTCCAATTTGATCAATAGATGCAACCTGATAAAATATTGTTTGGATAGAAAGAGAAGTTATTTGGTTGGCAAGAAAATCATGGAAAATAAGAGAAGAGAGAGAAAATTTCAGTCCAATGCTTTATGGTATTTGGGTTGTGCAAGAAAGAATAACTGACCTAAGCTTTGTGGCAATGTAGAATCAGACCTCAATTGAGTGGAAATTGTTTTCTTGAATTCCGAAAGATAAAGCATCATCAGATCGAAATTCTAGTTTCACTTATCAAAAAAAGATTGAAATTCTAGTTTATTTTCCCTTATTACATTTACTCAAAATTGTTAAGAATTCCGTTTCATCATCAACGTTCATTTTTATTTTTTCCTTTATTCTTGATTTTTGTTAATACACTTGTTCTTGTTGTTTCATCAATGTTATGGTTAGTCCTTGGTAATTAGATGTACTGAGGCTGATCAAATAAGTAGTAGTATACTCAATACTCTTACACTGTAATCTCGGGCTGGAAAAGGATTCCAAATGCTTATAGAAACTGGGAATTGGCTCTCAGTCTTGGAATTTCAACCAATATTTTCAAGAAGCAGTAACTGATTGTAGTTGATGGATTACAAGGCTTACTGTGGTTTACTGTCTTTTGTTTTGGCCTTTAGTTTGGGCTGATAATTGAGTCCCTTGTAAATAGGATGCTTAGGTTGGTTTTGAGGTTCATTTATATCTGTTTTCTCTTTTTGAGCTTGTTTTGGGTTTTGGGGTGTTCCACTCCTTTTTGGTGAATAAAATCTACTTACCAAAAAAATTTGATGAACTGAGGTATATTTGACTTTTGAAGTTTGTTCTGTTTTTCATACAGGAGATGTCTCGAGTAGAGGATCTGTGGGAGCGTTTGGTACGTGCGGCGCTAAGGAGGGAAAGGACTGGGACTGATGCGTATGGGCGGCCTGTTAGCGGCATTGCTGGATATGTTCCCTCTTCACTTTCAAACAATAGGGATATAGATGCAATTTTAAGAACTGCAGATGAACTTCAAGATGAAGATCCAAACATCGCTAGAATCTGTATGCCTCCTTTTCCCTTTTCTTGTCTATATATTAGCTCTGTTGACTTTGGGTGATTTTGGTATTTTTCCCAAGTCTTTGACGTCCTTATTAGATTTTGTTATGGCTGTCTACGTTGATTATCAGTATTTTAAAATGTAAAGGTAATGATCATCAGAAGAAAAGTGAAAAGGTGTGCAACAGAATTGGAGCCCTTATCTATTACTGTCTAAGAGAGGCTCTATATGTATTTGTATGGGTATATGTCTATCTATCATATCGATGACAAATATGAGAAGGGTCATAGTTGAATTGTTAAAATTCCCCCCCCCCCCCCCGGTCCCTCCCTCCCTCCCTCCCTCCCTACCTCTTTTTTCGGTATTAGACACGAGGGCTTCACTCATTTTGAAGTGTCCATGTCAAATAGGCACATCTGTTAGGGTTCAACAAATAAGTTGAAATGCCTTTCCTTCTTTTGCTATTCTTTAATTTGAATGTAAATTTGATTGATTCAAGAGAAGTAGATCTAAATTTGAATTTGCTTATGGATGTAAGATCTAACTTTGCCTAACTGCAACTTTAAGAATTTTTTTCCTCTACACTTTTGAATTCTGTGCTAGAGTTGGTGGTCGATGACTATGAAGCACGAACACTCTATTTTGGCTCACGTTTCTTTGTCGGAGACCGACATTCTCAGACTCTTTGCGGACACATGTCAGACATGCGATAAAAGTGTCTAGTTTTTTTTCTCTCTTAATTTCAGACACATTCAGGACACCTTATGTAGACGTTTTCTATTTTTTTTCTTCGTTTTTTGTTTTCTTGTTTTGTCTTCTTCTCCTTAGTTCTTGTTTTGGTAATATATATACACATATATGTTCCGTGTAATAGTTAGTAATTATGTTTTGGAACTTGAATCATGGATGTTGATGATTAAACGAAGAATTTTTTGAATTTTAATTTAATGGCTTTGTTGTTTTAATGTCTTAATAATAGTTTAGTGATTTGTGTTTTTGTATATCAATTTTAATTGAAATAACGTTATGTTTTTAGTATATGGTCATATAAAAAATATGAAAAATTTACATATATTCAACTTGTCCCTGATGTGTCCATGTTTTACTTTTTTGAGAAATAATATGTTTACGTGTCATATTCGTGTCCTATATCTATATCCGTGCTTCTTAGGTCGATGGCTAACCTTTGGCAATTATCTTGTGTGAATGGATATAGAAGATAACATCAAAATGAATGGATGAAATAAGATAATTCATGAGCAACAAGATAATCAATTAAAAATTGGAAAAGGGCCCATTTTTTAAAATCCCTAATAAATGACAGTACTATTTGATTTTGATGTATCAAAAGGACACAAATGGGCAATAATGTTGGTAAGTATATAGACGAGAAAGTTGAAACTGTTCGAAATGATTTCAAGAGATGGAATATAAAAAATGAAGAAAAAGAAAAAGGGTGATGGCCTAAGATGCGTGGACAAGAAGTGTTTGATGGCTTGAAGTAGTTACTTCAAATTTTTTGTTTTTGTTTTGGTGGATTGATGGAAAGTTAGATATATTTTTTGTTGCATTTTTGTTAAATACAATTTTAGTGTGATGGAGACTGAGTTTTAGAGCAAAAACTTGTTTTTCCCATAAATGTATTTTTGTCCCCGCTTCTCTTCGTGATTGTGATGGAGGCTTTCAGCGGGATGATGTATAGGGTGGGAGAGGTCGGCCTGTTGAAAGGTTTTAAGATGGAGGATAATGCTGGAAACTGTAAAGAGGTCTCTCATCTCTTGTTTGCAGATGATACGATAATTTTCTGTGACCCTTCAATTCGCCAGTTATGCTTCATCCGTTGTATTTTGGTTTGTTTTGAAGCAGTTTCAGGGTTGAGGATCAATATGGCTAAGAGCAACATTCTTCTTGTGGGGAATGTTCATGATTTGGGGGACTTTAGCAGGGTCGCTGGGTTGTCGTGTGGATTATCTTCCGACGTCTTACTTGGGTCTCTCACTGGGGGCCTCAGTGAGAACTACAACCATTTGGGATCCAGTGATGGAAAGATTCCAAAATCGGTTAGCAGGGTGGAAGGGCCAATTTAAGGGGGGTTAGATTAACCCTTCTGAAAAGCACTCTGGGCAACCTACCTACGTACTTCATGTCTTTGTTTCCTATTCCTGTAAAGGTTAGCAAGAGACTGAAAAAAATTCAAAGGGACTTCGTCAGGGGTTGTGAGGGTGGGGTTAGGAAAATGCATATAGTTAGGTGGAATGAGGTGAAGCCAATTTCGGTGGGAGGGCTGGGGGTGAAAGACTTGAAAAAATTTAATGAGGCCCTCCTAGGCAAATGGAAATGGAGGTTTGGAGTAGAAGTGGGTTTGCTTTGAAGGGAAGTCATTAGGATCAGGTATGGGGGTGAGGAGGGAGGGTGGCAGGCGGGGGCTGATGATTGGGTAGTGTGGGTTATGGGGAGGTATTCAGAAGTGTGAGGGGGTGGAGGGAGCTAGTGAGATGGGGCCAGAGTCAAGTTTTGGACATATGAATGGTGTGGGAATGAGAGCCTGAAAGCAAAGTTTCCGGTGCTTTTCGGATTGGCGAGAGACAAGGATGCTTGGGTGAAGAATAGTTATCAAAGAATTGGCAACAGTCTGGTTTGGAATCATATTTTTAGAAGAGAGCTTTTTGACTGGGAGTTGGAAGAGGCCGGGAGGTTCTTAGCCCTCGTTCATGGGTTCGAAGCTCTAGAGGGCTGCGAGAATAAAATTGAGTGGAAGCTAGACAAGGGAGTCTTCTCTGTGAGTTCATTATACAAGCGTTTAACGAACATTGTTCATGGCGAGTAACTGTGGCGCATCATCTAGAAATCTGGTATTCCGCCTAAAGTAGCCTTTTTTGCTTGGGAGGCTAGCCGGAAATCCATTCTGACATTGGACAATTTGCAAAGGAGAGGATACTAGTTGGCCAATCAATGCTATTTATGTAATTAGAAGGTAGAATGGGTGGACCACATTCTTCTCTATTGCACTTTTTCTAGGGATTGTTGGGATATGGTGCTCTCTTTGTTAGGGATGTCTTGGGTTATGCCAAAGTCAGTTGGGAACTTGTTGACTGTTTGGTTGAGCTGTAAAATTCAAAAGACTGCTAGGAATTTGTGGAGGATGATTCCTAGTTGTCTCATGTGGAGCATTTGGAAGGAATGTAATTGTAGGATTTTTGAAGGGGAAGAGCATCCCATTGTTGTGTTTAAAAATAACTTTTTGTATTTACTATTTTTTGGGACAAAAGGTTTCCCTTGTAAATATCTTTTCTTTTATCGACTTTTTGGGGTCATTGAGGCCGTCGTAAAGTTTTGTAGATTGGTTCTAGGTTAGCCCCCCTTGGTCTCCTTTTATATTACACTTACCTAAAAAAAAGAAACCGAGACAAAACTTCTAACAAATTTTAAGGGCAACTCTTTTGGAACATTTCTGAAACTTTAGGAAAGTTGATTAGTAACTTTTTGGCTGGGAAACTTATCAGAAATGTGTCTATCATTATTTTTAAAATTTTCTTTACTCTTGATTGTTTTGTATTTTTAGCAAGACTATAACTTCTCCTACAAATTTCATAAATATATACTAATTTTTATATTTTTATACACCATATTAATGTCTTCTATTTTATATAGGTATTAACATTTCAAGATCAGAAATGAAGTCACCTTAAATATGTAAACTTTATTAATGAGATTTTGTGTATATTTTAGATTTGTGTATAAGTTATGTTTTGTATCTTGTAGAAAAGTTGACTACAATGGATTCCTTCCTAAAATGAAGGATTGTAATATCACACAGATTCCTTCCTAAAATACATGTAATCTCACTGGGATTCCTTCCTAAAATTAAGGATTGTAATCTCATACATACATGTAAAGTATATTTTGTAAATTCTCTATATATGGAGTGAAAAAGCAAAGCCTAAGATCAACTTGGGATCTTAGACTTTTTTCAAACTTGTTTTAACATTCTTGAGTATCTTCCCTTCTTCCTTATTTCTTATTTCTCTTGAAATCTCTTCCCTTTATTTTTCCGTTTATGGTATCACAGCTTTTTGTCAAACGACATTCTTGATCTTTTTTTTTTTTTTTTTTCTCTTGTTGTTGTTCTATTATGTCCACTTCAGTGGCTGAATCACAAATCACATCTCAAGGACTTGGTAATCGTCCCCCTCACGATCAGAATCCGTCTTCTCCCAATACTCCTCATCGTTTTTTTGCATCTCCTTAACAAGGTGTTCTAGGTCGACCCCCCATTACTTGCCAAATTTGTGGAAGAACGGGGCATTCTGCTTTTCGGTGCTATGATCGGTACAAACAAAACCCTCAGCCTCCAACCAACCACATACCTGAAGCTCTTACTTCCCTCATTATCCAATACCCTCAAGACTCTGACTGGTATCTTGACAGTGGTGCAACAACCCACATGACTCATTAAGTAGGTAATTTTTCTCATAAACAACCCTATCATGGTGATAGTGGTGTTCTGGTAGGTAACAGGTCCACCATCCTTATTTCTCATGTTTTTTCCATTTCTCTTTCTCACAATGTCACTCTCAATAATGCCTTTCTGGTTCCACACATTCATAAAAATTTAATCTCTGTTAGCCATTTTACTAAGGATACCAATTGTTCTTTTAATTTTTTTTCCAAATGGCTTTAATTATTTAGGAGCAAGGAACATGGAGAGTGTTCTGGTCTTTACGTGTTGGATCGTCTTCATCAAGCCCTCTTTCATCAGTCAAGGCCGCTTTTACAGTTTGACATAGTCGTTTTGGTCATACATCTACTAGTGTTATTGATGTTTTAAATAAGAATAGGTCATTACTTTAACTGATTTTGTTAAGTCCAATAAATTTGTTTGTTTTAGTTGTCAAATGGGCAAAAGCCATAAACTTTTTTTCAAATTAAATAATAAACGCAGTCTTTGTCCTCTTGACATAATCCATGTGGATGTTTGGGGACCCTCTCCTGTTACTTCTCCTCTTGGTTTTTTTTATTATATTGTGTTCATTGATGACTTTTGTCATTACACTTGGTTCTATCACATGAAATGTAAATCTGACTTTCCATCTTCATTCAATTTCAAACAATGGTTGAAAATCAATTTGAGAGAACAATCAAAGTTTTTCAATGTGATGGTGCTCGTGGGTTCTCTAGTACCCCTTTTCTCTCACATCTCTCTAATTGTGGTATCCTCAAACATGTTTCATGTCCTCATATTCAAGCTTAAAATGGTAGAGCTGAACGAAAATATCGGCACATTATTGAAACCGGTCTTACCTTATTATTCCACAGTCACACTCCCTCTTCTCTTTGGGTTGAAGCCATTTGTACTGCAGTCTACATCATCAATTGTCTTCCTACTGTTGTCCTCCTGCATCGCTCTCCCCATCAACTGCTCTATGTTAAGGCTTCTAAGCTCTCTATGTTTCATAGTTTTGGATGTCTATGTTTTCCATACCTCCGTGATTATGCTTCTCATAAACTTGCCCTTCGGAGTGTCCCTTGTGTTTTCATTGGTTATAGCTCTATGCATAAAGATTTTCGTTACCTAGATCGATCCACTGGAAAAGTTTACATTTCTTGTCATGTTGTATATGATGAGTTAGTTTTTTTTTTTTTTACCTCCTGCTATCTTTCACATCCTTTATCCTTATTAGATTTCTTGACCTACCAAGATATCACTCCTATCACTGATTACTCATCTCTTGCCACATCCACAACTCCCGTTTCTCCTGAGGATGGTCTTTATGTGCCTACCATACCTACACATTTGCCTTCTATCACACAAACACATTCTCTTCCATTCTAACCTTCCTCACCTTCTTCCACTGAGGCTCCCACCTCACCAACTTGCTCAGAATCCACAACTATACCTCCTCCCCATCCTGATCTCTCTTCTATCCCTAGTGGCTCCCTTATTGTTGATGTGCCTCTTTCTCAACCCTAACCTTTAGGTGTATCTAATACACATCCCATGATCACTCGTTCTAAGTCTCGCTCTCATAATGCTAGCCTTCACTCTTTCACCACCTGTCATCCCTTGCGTTCCTGCCACCTCTCAGTTTACGATCATAGCACAACAACCTTCTTTACCGCTCTTCTTTCCACTTCTGAACCTCGTAGCTATAAGTCTGCTGTCAAACATACTTATTGGCATGCTGCCATGGATAAAGAGATTCAGCTGCTCAAGCAGAATCACACCTAGACTCTTACTCCTTTCACCCAAGGTATGAATGTTGTTGGGTGTAAATGGGTCTTCAAAACGAAGTTAAAGCTAGATGGTTCCATTGATTGGTACAAGGCCCATCTTGTGGCCAAAGACTATTCTCAACTACCGGGTGTTGATTTTGATGAGACATTCAACCCTGTAGTCAAACCTGCTACCATTCGTTTTGTCCTATCACTGGCTTGTGTTAATAAGTGAGATATCCGACAATTAGATGTTAAGAATGCTTTCTTCCATGGTAATCTACAAGAGGAGGTTTTTATGTCTCAACCCTCTGGGTATGAAGATCCTCACTTTCCTCATCATGTTTGTCGACTTAAAAAATCTTTATATGGCCTCAAACAAGCACCCCATGCTTGGTTTGAGAAATTCAATAGTCATCTTCTACAATTGGGATTTTGTTGTAGTCAATCTGATTCCTATATGTTTATACAGATGACTTCTGCTGGTACTTTAATTCTTTTAGTGTACGTTGATGATATCATACTTACAGGCAGTTCTTTTACTTTGATCTCCACTCTCATTGATGATCTTAGTTCTATCTTTGCAATGAAGGACTTGGGTCCTCTTCATTATTTCTTGGGCATTGAAGTTGCGAGTCATGATGGTGGTCTTTTTCTCACACAGTTGAAATATGCCTTAGATCTCCTCACGTGTGCTCAAATGGAGGTTGCTAAGCCAATTTCGTCTTCTATGATTGCTGGTCAAAAGTTGACTCAAGAGAGTGTTTTTGTAAGTGATCCAACCTTTTATTATAGTATAGTTGGTGGCCTTCAATACTTGACTCATACTCGGCCAGATCTTCCCTTTAGTGTTAATTATATTTTTCAGTTTATGCATGCTTTTACAATTTCTCACTTTCAAGTTGTCAAATGCATCCTTCGGTATGTTAAAGGTATCTTACATCATGGTTTTCAAATTCATTATGATAGTTCTCTTACCCTCAATGGTTACTCTGATGTTGGATTGGGCTGGTGTCCTGACACTTGACGTTCTACCTTTAGGTATGCTATCTTCTTGGGTCGAAATTTGATCTCTTGGAGTGCCAAGAAGCAACCTACAGTCTCTCGTTCTAGCGCTAAAACTAAATATCGCGTTCTTGCTTATGCCGCTGTTGAAATGACTTGGATCACTTGCCTTTTTCGGGATTTGAGTTTTTCACTTTTTGCTCTTGGAATTCCTCTTGGAATTCTTTGGTGTGACAATCAGAGTGCTGTGTATATGAGCTCAAATCCCGTCTTTCACACTCGTTCCAAACATAATGAGATTGATTATGATTTTGTTCGTAAAAAGGTCTTAGCTGGACTTCTTCAAATTCGTTTTATTCCTTCTACTCTACAACTTGCTAATATCTTCACCAAAAATTTTCCTAAGGCAATTCTTGCTTCTCTGTATTTCAGGTTGAACCTTGTGGGTTCCCTCTCGGTCAACTTGAGGGAGGGTATTAACATATCAAGATCAGAAATCAAGCCACCTTAAATATGTAAACTTATATTAATGAGATTTTGTGTATATTCTAGATTTGTGTATAAGTTAGATTTTGGCTTGTAGGAAAGTTGACCACAATGGATCCCTTCCTAAAATCAAGGATTGTAATTTCACAGGGATTCCTTCCTAAAATATAGGATTGTAATCCTACAGGGATTCCTTCATAAAATTTAGGATTGTAATCTCATACATACATGTAAAGTATATTTTGTAAATTTTCTATATATTAAGTGAAAAAGCAAAGATTAAGATCAACTTAGGATCTTAGACTTATCCCAAACTTGTTTTAACATTCTTAAGTATCTTCCCTCTTCTTCCTTATTTCTCTTGAAATTTCTTTCCTTTATTTTTCCGTTTAATAGGTTTGATTGAAATTTCTTAATGAGTTCTCAAATCAATTTTATATCAGAAATGGCTTCCGGTTTTCCATGGTATTTTTGAATTATCTTTCACATTTTCGTTTACCTTGATCTTTTTTCTTGGGGACGAGTTCAAAGTTCATCTAGTGGGTTAGAAAACTATTTGTTCAGGAGGGTGGCGTAGGCATGAGGAATCTTAGATTATTCGCCAACCTCTCATAGGGAAATGACTATGGAGGTATGGGGTAAAGAGAGAGAGCCAATGGAGGAGCGTGGTGGAAGTGAAGTATGGGTGTGGAAGGGGAGATTGGCATTTGAGAGTGTTATGACTTTGTTATGGGATTGTGTTATGGAAAAGTATTTGCAAGGGGCAGGATGAATTTTCTAAACACATCAAGCAGAATGCGGGATGTGAGTTTCGAGTTAGGTTTTGGTTGGATTGATTGTGTGGAGATGGTCTGTTATGTCGATCATTTTTGGGGTTGTTTCAGTGTTGTTAAAGGTGATCGGGCGCCTCAACACATTTTAGGCTGGGTTATTTTAATAAGGCGTTGCCTACGTGATCGCCTTGACTAAGGCGAAAGGCGTTGTGGCGAGAGCCTCATTAATTGAGACTTATTTTACTTAAATGTGCTTATGCTCATGCTCATGTATTTTGTCTTTTTCTTTAAGGATTAAAGGTCTTTTTGTTCAGACAATATTTAACCAATATAAAAGTAGCAGAAAGGGAAGAAAAAGTTTAGAATAGTCTCTTTACCTCATAATTTAATTATGTTATGTCATCCTTTAGATTATTGTTTTTTAGTATTACATGAGAATTATTATGTAAAATATTGTTTAACTTAAAATAAATGAACCTTCAAAGTATAATATATTTATTATTATTTTTACAAGTTAGTGCCTTGCTTTATTCAAGCTTGCACTTTTTTGTCACCTCACTTTTCAGGCATTGTAGGACCTTAATGCCTTAAAGGCGCGTTTTGCCTTTAACTACACTGGGTTGTTTTGAATTTCTGTAGATCCGTAGGTGATGATTGCTGATTGTCACTGAGTTTTTGAGAGCTGTGTTGTATGGGACATTTGTTTTTACAGACCATTGCAAGATTGGGACTTAAAAGGAAATTGGAGGGTTCTTTGATCTGATATATGGACAGATTCTAGCTTGTTTGGAGGAGGATTCCTTGTGGTGGGTAGCTTTTTATTGTTGCAAATTTGAGGATAGCTCCTACTGGAATTTGGCAGGTCCATCTAGCCTGGGGTTTCTTTGGAGAGTAATTTGGAGAAACAAAGCCCCATCAGTTGTGGCTTATTTTTGGTGGACCACAAAGCTAGTGAGGATCTTGACTGTAGTATCAATTTTGGAAGTTCGTGCAAACTTATATGTTGACATTAATTGTAGTCATGAGTCATGACACTTTGACTTTGTTAAGCAAAGGCCATCTCATAGTGGAGTTCTTTTGTGGATGACAGGATGTTTGACAAAGTTTAAGGCCATGGTTGTAATAGCTATTAGATAAAAGTTTGTGGAAAAATTTGCTAATTGTGTTGCATGGATATTGGACTCTGAATGTTTATATGAAAATTAGAGCCAATCTTTGGTGTTTGGTGTTACCTTAGTGAGGAAGAGGCAAAATTAGTTCACAACTTGGCAACCGATGAGGCGATGATAGTAATTAGCTAGAGGGAAGGAGCGGTAGGATGATCCCAAAGTGTTGTCCCAAGTAGGCAGAAGAGACCCCAAATCATTTGTTGCTTCATCATACAGCTGATAGAAATTTATGGAGTATTCTATTCTCAGTTCTTGGTGTTGGGGTGGTGGTTGTGTTTGTAAAAGGGTTTGGCAAGCACAGCAGGTCCTTTGTGCCTTATGTGGAACATATGGATAGATTGGAATAGGATAACTTTTGAGGATATAGAGTTTCCAATTCATAGAATTAAGAAAAATAAGTTAGGTTTTTTATTTTTATTTTTCATATTCTTTTCATTTTTGGTTGTCTGGAAAGTTTCAGTGTCTGCGCATATTTTTGTAGGTTTTGTTTTTGGGGTGATTTGAGCTGAACAGAGTCTTATTACATGGCTCCTGTATGATTTGCGTGTACTTTTTATTTTTTTATTTTTTATATTCTTTTCATTTTTGGTTGTCTGGAAAGTTTCAGTGTCTTTGCATATTTTTGTAGGGTTTTTTTTTTTGGGGTGATTTGAGCTGAACAGAGTCTTAGTACATGGCTCCTGTATGATTCGCGTGTACTTGGGTTGCATGCCCTTTGGAGTGCTATTATATACACACACTTCACTTTTTTTTTCTCTCTCTTTTCTTAAAAGTAATTAGCTAGGGGGATGTAGCGAGTGTCAAATAAGCAATTTTGAAATGTAAAGCAGAAAATTTTGTTGTGCCACCTGCATAACCTGAGTGACGGATTTATGAATTATAACTAGTGGGGGCCAAAGTAGAAGTATTAGAATTTATGGGGTACTTTTGTGAATATACAAAAGAATTTGGGGGTCCAATCTCTAATTTTTTTTTTTTAAATTCTAGCAAAATATATAGAAAAAAAATTCAATTTTCATACTTATTTTTTGCGGGGGGTGGCGCAGACCCTAGCTCCTCCACTGCCTAGCATGTTGCACCATTTATTCTGCAGTGACTTCTTTATACTCGTTGGAAGCCTTTTTAATTTTCTGAAACTGCTAATCTTTTGTTGGTTCACTGCAGTATGTGAGCATGCTTATTCATTGGCTCAAAATCTGGATCCTAATAGCGAGGGAAGGGGCGTTTTACAGTTCAAGACTGGTTTAATGTCTGTTATCAAGGTAAATTTTTAATCAATGAGATGATTTAATATTGTTTCCACTCTCTCTCTTTCTCTCTAACTCTTGAGCAATCTTCCAGCAAAAGCTAGCAAAGAGAGAGGGTGGAGCCATTGACAGAAGCCAGGACATTGCTCGCTTACAGGAGTTTTACAAGCATTATAGAGAGGAGCATAATGTAGACAAGCTACGGGAAGAGGAAATTCAGTTGAGGGAGTCTGGTGCTTTTAGTGGTAACCTTGGAGAGTACGTTTTTCAGCTAGGGAATACCCACTATATTTAACAACTTAAAATAATGTTCTTTTTTCTAATGTTTG
Source organism: Nyssa sinensis (assembly GCA_008638375.1). Lineage (NCBI taxonomy): Eukaryota > Viridiplantae > Streptophyta > Magnoliopsida > Cornales > Nyssaceae > Nyssa > Nyssa sinensis. Next base: position 18,292,606 of record CM018031.1, read on the forward strand.
TTATAGTTTTGCCTTCCACCATTCTTTCTTCTTCTTTCCCTTTTTCTCCTCTGTCTCTTCCCCCTTCTTTTTTTACATAATCTCTATGATTGCTTCTCATGCTCCTGCTTTTACATAATTTGATTTGATATCTAGTATTTTCTTGAAATATTACTGTCTCCATCATGCTGAATGCTTGATTGGTGCTTCTAATGTATGAGTTATGATTCTTTTGGGTAATTAATATCATTAGGTGTACAGTGTACTGATCATGAGATATATACGGATTGCTAATTACCATTTAAAAAAATCTATGGATGGATAATTCAATTTGTGGAATTATTTTTCACTAAGTCATGTTTGATCGACCGTATAAGTGGATTGGATAAGAGTTATCCTTTCTAGTGTTTGGTGTGGTAGATCGGGTTAGATAAACTCAATTCAATGGGCTATTTATATCCCCACAAAATGTGGGATATAACAATTCCAAGGGATTTGTTTTATATAATTATCCCATCTGTGTGGGGTAAATCAAAATTTGATTTTGGACCCTTGGGTTTGGATGAGTTGGGAAGAGGCTTGGCTTTCCCAAGGTCCTAGCCTCCCAGGTTCAACTCCCACCTCAAGGGCCATTTACCTATCAAAAAAAAAATTGAAATTTGATTTTGATTGTTAAATGAACCATTTACAAATTGGAATCTGACAGAAAGTCCAAAGGTCCCCCTTTATGATAATTTTTTTCTAAAACATTAAAACGATCGGTTTGTTTTATATTTCTTGAATTTCCTCTTTTGTTTTTTTTTCTCCCTCAAATGTTTTTTTATAAATTTTTTTTCTCACTCTCCTCTTTTTTTTTTTCCTTTTATAAAATTACTATAGAGTCTAGTTTATTTATTTTTCCAACAAAATGTGTTAAATTTATTGTAATCAACTATAAGCATGACTCCAATTTGTAATTTGTTACAAAGAAACTCAATAAAGCTTGCAATTGAATTTATGGACAAATTTATGAATATTATTATGGGTGGTTATGATTACAGTTATTGAGTTCAGTTATTGAGTTTTGTAATTGATTTATGATCAAAGCTTTTAAGTTTGGACATCATATATTCATATGCATATATTTGGAATTTTTTTTGAGGACCTTGGAAAAAACTATTTTTTTGAGGACATTGGGACAAACATTATACAGGAATAAATATGTCAAAACTTTTTTGTTTTGAAAAAAGCAAATTACTAAAGTAATTTGTTTGGGCTTGTTCCAAACACTGGATTGGGATATTGCATAATTTTATTTCCTATCTGATCCGACTTTCTTATCTGGCTGTCCAAACGAGGTTATTGGGTATTTTATTATCTTATCCTTACTTGGAGTGAAATGTCTAAAAACATGTATAGAGATGGAGGGTTGATTTTCTTCTGTTTCTTTATGTTTGAGATTTTTCAATGAAAATCTTAATAGTATTTTTATAGAAGAAAATATAATTTGGATCTTTGTTCTTCTTTTCATTTCTCATTTCCAATGATGAAGCAACTATATTATACTTTGTGCCCTTCCAAGCTTGGACAAAATCTATTACATATGATTTGGGGTAAAATAATTGGTATAACCACCAAAGTAAGGGGCCTAAAGGGCCCTGCATTCGTCTTTTCTTTCTAATATTGCTAAAGACTCAAGGAAGTTATTACACATAAAATAATTTAAATAGGCCTTACTCTTCATTTATTGGAATGGTACACAAATAAACTTTTAACTGAACTTCCAGAAATACTTCACTTTTGATAATTGCTATAGGAGTTCTTACAACAAAGACATATTTATTTATTTATATTTGATAGATTCTACAAAGAAGGTAAATATATTCTCCTTCATAGATATTCTGCCATTATTATTGATACAATTCAACGGGGCTAGAGGAAGATGAAAATTTCTGTATTCTCAGATGCTTAATGGAAATGTAGGAAATGTTCTGTTATTTTTGGGAAATATTTGATAAATTTATAGCTTCTTGTCTCTATCACTTTGTTACTTTTCAATCCATTCAAAATCCAATTAAATTGTACAGTTAGCAAAAGTAGGGATTTTTGATATCTTTTTTCATGCAATTTTAATTTGTTTTAGTCTTTTAAATTGTAAGACATTGTCCAACTCCCTCCCACTCTCGATACATTAGTATCATAAACTACATGCAGTCTTTTAGACTCCAATCTAATTTTCTGACGCTTTTCCGAGTGTTTGAGAGCTTGATACACATTGTTGCCCATTCTCTAGCAACTTAAGCTTTTAGTTGAGTTGGTGATTTAACTGAGAAAATTGATAATTGTCCTGCTTAGGAGATTTTAAGGTGTAATAGTAGCTGGTTTTGTGGAAAATCTTGTTTTCATGTGGAGGTCTTGTTTCTTATACCATACATAAATGTATATGTATATTGCTATAACTTGTACTAAAAAATCTATGGGTATGAGGGATTTAATCATTGGTTCTTATGAATGCTTAGCAAAGATAATAGTATTGAATATTTCTTATATTTCCTCTTTTATTTGAGGAGACCTCCCCACCTTACTGCATGTTTTTTTTCCTTTATTAAGATATTTCTTTCTAATCAAGGAAAAATAAGAAAGAAATATCATCAATGCTGAGGCTGGGGATGAGGTCGATCATTGTGGTTGTGAACCTGTGTTGTCCTGTTTGCTAGCTCCATCTTGTCTTGTTCTCTTTCTCACAAAATTAAAGTCTTTAAGGAAGTTGGAATGTGGTTTTCCATGGCCTGGGGGTAGATGAGTGAAACTTTATAAAATTATTTCCTTTTGCATTCTTAATGACAGAGGGAGAATGGTGTAGTAAGAGTTGTTTCTTTATGGTACTCTTGTATTTTCAATTTTTCTGGGAACTCACACGGGGATTTCTTTGAGCCAGTGATCTTCTCCTTTCTGTATTTGTGCTGCATACAATAAGCTTATTTGTTATGTTGTACTTATTACATTTCACCTGTCTTTTAAAAGATTTTATATATCATTTTTTTTCTTTTTTGGCAGAAGAAATTTTTGCAAACAAAAAGGATGTTTGTCTAAGCATACAAAGAAAAATTGAAGGGAGATTTGGACACATTTTAAAATACATCTTTAGCAGGCATTTCTAATTTTTAATGTCTCTTTTGCAGAATGGGCTTATATGGCACAATTTAAAAGACATTATTCGCAGAATTTTTTTTTTTTGTTTTTTGACAAGTATCATTAAAGATTGCCACCAGATGATGCTTTACCAGACATTTCTAATTTTTAATGTCACTTGTACAGAATAGGCTTATACGCCATTGAAATTCACTTTACTATTATCATATTTCTGTGTCTTCTTAATACTTATTAGGACACTTGTCATACTTTGATAAATTAGGTTGGAGCGTAAAACTGTGAAAAGGAAAAAGGTTTTTGCAACCTTAAAAGTTTTAGGGACGGTACTAGAGCAGTTGACAGAGGAAATTTCTCCTGAAGATGCAGAAAGATTAATTCCTGATGAGGTTTGATCTCTAATACTTCTGAACTGCTTTTTTTATGCTTAAACTAAGCATCTATCATGTTTTTGAGAACATTCTTGGATTTATTAGAATGAAACTTAGATGTTGAAAGTGAAAGTGGGAAAGCCTGCATTTTTAACCATGTTTTGAAGTAAAGGTCTAGGTCATGGTATTTGTGAGCCTTGATACAACTTGGTTTGGTTAAACAGCTAAAAAATTCTGTTAAATTAAACAAAATAAAAATAATTAGAAGCACTTGCGCCCGATATGAATTAATGAAGTTGAGTTAGTCAATCCACCCTTGCCTTTTTGCTCATAGCCTTCCCTTACCAGGATTCTTCCTACACCTATAGCGTACTACTACAAACAACTTGCCTTCCAAATCTGCAGAAGGAGAGGAATACTATTAGTTATCCACAAAAGAGGGCTTAGAAGTCACATTTACGCTGTTGCTGAGGGTACTAAGAGGAATACTATTAATTATCCACAAAAGAAGGCCAAGTCACATTTACACTGTTTTGGTTACTAGACGGGTGATGCAGATCACGTGAACAAGGAAAGGGGGAATTTCTGAATTTAAGTTGGAGTTCCTTTTGGACCTTGTCTAATTGAATGTCATGTGGGATTGGGGTATGTGTTGGGTGTGCGTTGGTGCATGAGCATGGAATGTACCAAATCCTCAAATCAACGAGGGGAAGACAACCAAATATTCATTTTTTAATATTCTTATATTTCTAAAGTAAAATGGTGTGTTTTGTAACATAATGTTCAAACTTTAGTACAAGTATTTTTCATTTATTTTGTAGCAACCATGCTATTAAAGGAATATTATAAGAGCGTTTTACGAACAATTATATATAAATTTGAATTAGTGGGTATTTTGCTGGGTGCATGTCCAACTAGACATGTTAGTCAAATATCCCATACCCGTATCTGTGTGTTGTGTCTGATGTGGGTACTTTAATGCATATACAAGAGTTCAACGTGACATAGGTCTAATCAAGTTGAGAAGTCCTCCCTAGACCAGCATCAGATAGTTGTCCTATTGCATTGGAATCTAACTACATCAAATGGGGCCCTGGTCCTTTCCACTTTGAGAAAGTTTCTGAATCGTCATAAGTTTTGATTGGCCTTTGATTGTTTGTGGAAAAGTTACTGGGATTTAGTGGCTGAGTGGATTACTGGATTGAGAGGAGATTGGTGGGAAGACAACACTTATACAATTGAGGAAAGCTAACGCTTCTCAAGAGAATTCTTTCTAATTTGCCGATATACTTCAAGTCCATTTTTACCATTTCAGCCTTGGTTGCGGAAGAGGTTGGAGCATAGTTATCACAATTCGCTTCCCCCTAGCAAATTTCGAATTGGGATTGCACGATCCAAGACATTGATCATTAGCAATTTAGAATGCAAGATTTAGTATTCCAATCTAAAATATCAAAAGTCCCTAAACAAATATACAACATACAAGAAAATACAGGCACACATCATTCAAATTTTATTTTATAGTGATTTGGATTTGTTGAAATTTTTCTGGTATATATATATATATATACATACGAATATTATGACAAATACAATAAAAAAACATATCATGTTCCAAATAAACGTATTTCGTTCCAACAAAGCGATCCGAAGAAGCCTATCCCTAACGTACCACGTTCTATAACAAGTGACGATCTACGTTCCCATTCCTGTTCCACGTATCGTAATGATCCACATTCTACGTAACATTGGGTTGGAGAATATCTAAGAAGACTTCTTGTGGGTTGGTATGAGGGAGTAGTTCAAATATTATCTTCTTGTTTGGAAGCATTTATGCTTTCCATTGTACTCCTGGGGTCTTGGGATTAGAATGTTCAGACAATTCAATCTTGCTTTTTGAGGCAGATGGCTGTGGAGATATGCAGTAGAATCTAACAGTATGTGGAGGAGGGTGAATGAGGGGACATTTTGGGTTGGCAACATGGTGGACTTCAAGGGAGGCCTTGAGCTCGTATGGAGTCTGGTTGTGGAAGGGCATAAAAAAAGTATGGAAGGATTTTACAAAATGTATCGGGTTTATTGTTCTCAGCTCCAGAACATGCTCTATTTCATCCCTAAATCCGTACCATAGCAAGCCCTAATCAATCTTAACCCTTCCTTTTTTTTTAACCTTGTGGCATGTAATCAATCTCTCCCCCCCCCCCCCCCCCCCCCTCCCTTTTTCTAGCAATTACTTATCTGAAACTGTAGCGACCTATTGCTTTCAAAAATTAAGCGAAACTCTTCATTCACAAAGCCTGCAACCTTTCTTCCACCCTTCTAAACTACAAACCAACAAGCTTAATTGAACCTATGCCCACCATCGAATCAATTGTATTTTCCCTATTCTACTTGCCCTAGTGCTGTCCTAAATCAGCTTCTTTAGTTTTTTTTATTTTATTTTTTCATTTTTTATACTCTGTCCCATTTTTGAATTCTCATCCATTTTTCGTTTTTGTTTTTTCATTTTAGTAATGAAAATAAAGCTTATTTTGGAAGAACAGAAAAAAAGATGCACAGAGAGAGAGAGAGAGAGAGAGAGAGAGAGAGAGAGAGAGAGAGAGAGAGAGAGAGAGAGAGAGATTTTATTCAGTTAAAGAAACACAATAACAAGTGTGAAGTTTAAGCCTTATTGAAATGAGATATATGAAACCCTTCAATTTGTTTTGCACATGATCAGTAAAAGATTCTAAATTAAGGGTGGTTCTCTACAATGTCCAGCGACATCCCAGACTTGTCATCGATTCTCTTATATATTTCTCCTGAACTGGACCCTAATGTCCTGGAAGGAGTTCCACTTAATTTTCTCTCATAAATTCTTAAGCCCACAATTCCTTAGAGTTTCCCCTTTTTGCTTCTTATGTTCCTATGCTGAGTAATTTTGGAATCCTGAATATACATTCGACGTGGCCGTCTATGTGTGTCATGGGATCGCTTTGCAATGTTGCTGATCTGTGCAACAACTATTGCATTTGGAGAATGGGGATATGTTGCTGCTGCAATTTGATATTCCTATTATTCCTTTCTTTTGATATATATATATATATATTTATATATTTGGGCATCATTGACTTTGTATTAGTTCAACTCTGCCCTTGTTGTGCTTAGTGTGTTTTTCTTATATAACCGTTCCCAAGTCCGGAGAAAAGAGGGGGTTGCATTTGGTTGTTGATAGCCAGCATAAAATTTTGTTTGGCCTTTTATGAACAAGAATCCTACTAATATTCAATTAAATGCTGTGGCGTTGTGGTGTAACACCACTGAATATTTGTGCCCAGAATAAGTTGAATGACGAAACAACGTGTTTGTAGCTGACCCCAAATTGTTGGGGTAGACTTATTGAGTATTAACTTTGCATTACTTTATGTTGTACATCCTATGTAGCTACTTTGGTGCCTTTAATGAAAACAATCTGTCATGACCCAAATCCTACGAAGGCGAGATTAGGGTGCAGGACCGGCCACCAAGTCCTTCATAATCAAACGGGATGCAAATCTGAAATATTTATCTATATAGACTGTATATCTAATCTATAATTGTATATGTCTAAAAAGATTCGAATTTATTAATTAGGCTAATTTAATAATTAGAAATCTATATGATATGTAATAAAATATAGAAATATAGAAGTGTAAAAGATCCTAGCCGCACTTAAAAGCCGAGTACTCTACCGTTGAGTTAGCAACCCGAATAAAAGGGTGTGTAGATAAAATCAGAATCAAAATAATTAAAGAGATTATAAGCTAGAAATCTGATTTTTTTTTTTTATAATTATACTAATTCTAATTGATTCTGAAGTGTGTCAAGGGATCGCTTTGCAGTGCTACTGATCTGTGCAACAACTATTGCATTTGGAGAATTGGGGATAGGTTGCTGCTGCAATTTGATATTCCTCTTATTCCTTTCTTTTGATATATATATATATATATATATATATATATATATTTGGGAATCATTGACTTTGTATTAGTTCAGCTCTGCCCTTGTTGTGCTTAGTGTCTTATTCTTATATAACCGTTCCCAAGTCCGGAGAAAAGAGGGGGTTGCATTAGGTTCTTGATAGCCAGCATAAAATTTTGTTTGGCCTTTTATGAACAAGAATCCTACTAATATTCGATAAAATACTATGGCATTGTGGTGTAACACCACTGAATATGTGTGTGCCCAGAATGAGTTGAATGACAAAACAACATTTTTGTAGCCGACCCCAAATGGTTGGGGTAGAGTTGTTGAGTATTAACTTTGCATTAATTTATGTTGTACATCCTATGTAGCCACTTGGTGCCTTTAATGAAAACGCTCTGTCACGACCGAAATCCTACAAAGGCGAGATTAGGCTGCAGGACCGGCTACCTAGTCCTTCATAATCAAATGGCACAAATGTGAAATATTTATTTTGTTCAATTATATTCAGCAGAAGCATTAAATGCATCTATGATTCCATATCGAGTCACATGCATACCCATTTGATCAGAGCATAACCTAAAATATCTCACATTAAGTAACTAGTTCAGAGTCTTATACAACAAAATGCTATTTACATACTTCATAGTTACAACAAACTGAATTAGAGAATTTTATTTTCTTTTAAAAAATTAGTTTACTGTATTAGTGCCTCAGTTCACATTCATTGCAGATTGTAATTAAAATTTCATGGTATTTAGAACGAAATATTGTTGATATGATCTTGCTCCAATTTATTTTGTTGCTTATTTTTTATTTTTCAGCTGAAGCGTGTGATCGAATCAGATGCAGCTATGATGGAAGACCTCATTGCTTATAACATTATTCCTCTGGATGCTCCTAGCATGACAAATGCGATTGTGTCTTTGCCTGAAGTGAGATAATTTCTGTTTTCTTATATTGGATTCTTGTTTCATTGCTAGTTCTGGTCTTCTACTGATAAAATTTATATCCAGGTAAAAGCTGCTGTTTCAGCCTTAAATTATTATAGAGGCCTACCAAAATTGCCAGAGAATTTTCCTATACCTGCTAGAAGGAATGCAGATATGCTTGATTTTCTGCAGTATGTTTTTGGATTTCAGGTTTGTATTTTGGATTTTGATGTTTATGTGCTTTCTGGAGTTGTTTATTCTCTTCTGCTTGTATGCTGAAGTTATCCTGCTTTGGCTTGTGTTAAAATTTTCAATCAATGTGTTGAATCTTGGATCATGAAACTATCCTCATTTGTTTTGAAGCACAATTATGAAATGTGAAGTTTTAATGATAATCTGAAGCCCAAGGTGTTGAATTTCGTCGTCGAAACCATTGTAGTAGTGATGATGTGTTTTGCAAATGCAATGGAAATTGCGGATGCTGATGCCTTAGCTGCGAATCTTCAATTTGGTTGCACATGTTCGTCAAATAGTTGGGTTGCACATGTTTTAGCCATAGTCCCATAATCAATATCATTAACGATTCAGACTACCTCTTGTTTAACCGAAAAATCTTATTTATAATAAGAAATAATTTTTTATATTGGTTTCTCGGACTGTTAACGAGAAATATTATCTTTCATCTTTACATTTTCAGTATTTTTATAAATACAATAAAAAAAATCAAATACTTGTTTTATAATAGAATGAAATAAGTCAAAATTTATCACAACAATTTGATGTTATGAGATATGAAAACTTAGTTCTCATTTATGAAATTTAGACTTCCAACTTTGAAGTAAGTAGATTTTAGTTTGGAAATGAATTATCTTGCCACAATCAAGTAAATGACTTGAAAAGAACTGAATAAAAATTTATTATCTCCTTTGGCTCATATGAGAACAATAGCGGGCTTGAGCATGCATCTTAAGTTTGGAGGGCGGCCGACGGGCCACCTTGAATGTCCCCTTGGGCAGAAGTTCCTACTTTGGAACTATTTGATTCTCAGTCCCTTGGAACTTTTATTTCAGAATTTAAGCTCCACATTTGTTCCTTCTCTCTCTGTACACACTCACAGACACGTATGATGAATTTGTACATTTAAGTTTGAAATGTGTTTTTTTTTTTTTTGAAAATTCAGAAAAGAAAATACAAAAGATGAAATCAGCTTTTGCAGTCTGTGGTGCCTGCTATGTAACAGTAGCAGGTGGTAGCACAGCAGCCACTGCCTCTCATCGCAATTGGGACCTATAGTGGGATAGGGACAGTGTCACGTCTTCATCCAATGTCTGTATCTATGCTATAGGTGTTGATCAGGATCTTGCAAAATCCAGTCAAATAAGAGGTTGTATAGTAGCAGTGGGAGTTTCTTTTGGTGATGGATTTATTACAGCTTTGACTTTATTTAAAGCGCATATTTGGGAGGAAGATGCATTTATGTATAAATTGCTTGTGTGGTGTGGACAACCTCGGGGATTGATTGCCTTCTTTATCTTCTATAGTGGGTAATACAGAGGCTTTGTTGTCTTGTCCTGGCTCTTCAGCGTGTAGATTCCATCTATCATTCCCTGAAATTTGGACACATTTCTGTTGGTTGGATGGTTTTTATTATTTTTATATATTCATGTTGTTTTGTAGACCTTAGTGTCAAAAGAAAGGGGGATATAGACTGGTGGTTACTGGATTCCTTATGTAAGGTTGTTCTCCTAGTTTTGTGATTCATTTGATCAATCTGTTTCTGTAAATAGGATTTGTTGGGATATAGACTGGTGGTTGCTGGATTCTTTATGTAAGGTTGTTCTCCTAGTTTTGTAATTTGTTTGATCAATCTGTTTCTGTAAAGAGGATTTGTTCTCAGCTGAGTTAGAAACCGTGATTATGTGCCATGGTTTATATTCACCGGGATCGGCTTTATAACTGGTTCTACTTAATTGATATGTTTTGTTGCTTTGAAAATTTCTGGGGTTTACCTCATGCATTGCTATTTCTTCTCCTTGCAATGGTTTGGGGTCCTTCAATTGTTTTAGCTTCATTAGTTGGTGTTTTTCCATGCTGGCTTATGGATGATATGAGTAATAAAGGTTAATTTATGTGGAATTCCACTCCCTTTGCCGTAGTGTGGCAATACATACAGAGAGAAATGCTACTTTTATTGAAGCATAAGCAGTGTTCTTCCTCTTGTTTTTTCCCCTTCTAGTCAAGACTTGGGCCCAAGACCTACGCAAACTCTCCTAGCCCTTTTACCACCTGTACTGCGGCCCAAGGACTAAGCAATGTTCTTAAAAATAGAGTTAAGTCACGTCAAGTGTGTGTTAATTCTGAATCATTTGTTCTTTGTGTATACGCAACGCTCTCAAGATGAGATTCCTGGATTTATTCTCTATGACCTCAAACAAAGAACCTTGGTGGCTAGTTTTTTGAAGCATTCAAGCAGGAGTTGTGGTCTTGGAGTCCATATTCTTTCAACATTTTCAGGTTTGGGAGATAGAGCCCATTGAAGCTCTCTTCGATGTGCTGTATAGATCCAAAATACAATGGGAGGGGGACAACAGTATGTGATGGATGCTTGGTAATAACGGAAGATTTGTTGTCTGGTCATACTATAGGTCGCTGTGCGGAGAAATTGGCCTGGAATTTCCTTGGAAGGATGTATGGAAGATTAAATCCCCTTTGAAGGTCTCATTTTCTGTATAGGCGGTCACTCTGGAAGTCATTATTACTATTGATAACTTTGGAAGAAGAAACAAGTTGTTATCCAACTGGTGTTGCACGTGTCATCAAGCGGGGGAGTTCATTAATCATCTTTTGTTACATTGTGTGATTGCAAGGGCGCTATAGTCTCTCATTTTTTTTTCTCTTTTGGTGTCTATTGGACTATGCAAACTTTGGTTCATGGGAGGATCATGCCCCACTGCCTCACGTGCAGCATTTGGAGAGAACGAAACAGGCATACTTTTGAGAATGTTGTTACTTTTGTGCATATGTTAAAGAAGATTTTTATGGCACTTTTCATTTTTGGATTTCAGGGTGCTATCCTGTAAGTATCTTTGATTTTGTGGAGTTCTTTTGGAGACCTTAATTGTAGAGAAGGAGCTAACCTTTTAGCCTTTATTCTTTTGCTGTATATGGGTCGTGCCCCCTCTGACACTTTATACACACACACGTTCTTTGGGTGGTGTTAGATAATTTTGTAGCATATTCTTATAAAGAGAATATAATAATGTATTTTACTGATAAAAAAAGAGAATCTAATGTTCTATCATATCTTGAAGGTTATTTCTTTCGGTTAGCTGTAATGTTTTATGGGTTTGGGTGGTTTCTTCTGTTTTGTTTTCAGTCTTGTTACTCCAATGTGTCTCTGTGGAGGCTTTGGGTGCCTTGCATTCTCTTGTCCTTTTTCTTTTTATTTTTTATTTGCATCTTATGAATAGGAAAAAGTGCTGGAGCAACTAATACAACTAACATTGTGAATGATCTGTAGTACTTATGTTTGATATCCGTGGCTCCATCACTTAAGTCATCAATTTTTGTTCAGTATATTTAGAAGACCTGGGGCGTACAACTTTGCATAATTGTTTTGTTCTAATTTATTAATCTTGTGGTGTGTTTGGCTAATTTCATGGTTTGTTGGGCAGAAAGACAATGTTTCTAACCAGCGGGAACATATTGTCCACCTCCTTGCAAATGAGCAAAGTCGGCTCCGTATTCCTGAAGAGCCTGAACCGGTAGGTCTCATTTATACTGAGAGGATTAAATGACTAAACTGAATTTTGAGATACGTATTGGATGATTGTCACAGTACCTTTGGAAACTTATATAGTTTGCCATTGATTCCTGCTATGATGCTGGAGGAAGGATGCTGGACATTTTCTTCATTTGTTGTTGAGATCTTTCTATTATTTAGATCATTTATTGATGGTGGAAATGATTTTCAGAACTTTTGAGTTTGTATTCATTTGATTAATGAACTGGGCGACCTCAGTTGAAGTTTGCTATATCTTTACTTTCTTACGTATTTCTATAATTATTTTTACTTTCTCATTCATACATTATTTTGTTTGATATGATATCTGCATTAGAGTTATTATTTGACTCACACTGCACTTTGGTTATCTCTATTTTATTTCATACACTGAGGGCCAGAATTTATTTAGGCTGCAGGGATGCAGCATTAAATTATTAATACATATGATTCTGAATATTTTATAAAGGAGTCTTCGTTTCCTTATGCTACTTCTACATGCCAAGGGACCCTTGGTTTGTTTAGATTGCACAGCCTTAGCATCAATACATAATACCATATACATATTTAAGATGGTAATGTAAAAAAACCATTTTGGAAACAATGCCGAACAGGGGTTCTTTCTCTCTCTCTCTCTCTCTCTCTCTCTCGCTTTCTTCCTTAAATTTTTTTTTAAAAATTTTCTCATGTTCCTCATTTTGTTTTCCTAAGAAGTTGGAACTTCTAGATTCAAGTTTTAGTTGGAGCATAGAGCTGAATTCATTGAAGAATATGTTGGAATTGTATTTTATTATGTTTCCTTTATCAATCTACTGATGATTTTTTAAATAATAAATTTTCTTACTATGATATGTTTAATTTTTTTTTTTAATCTATTCTACTTGACAATGTCTAAAAAGCAACTGTTTATAATGGTTCAGTGCAACACTTTTCTGTTTTATGGTAACAGTGCTAAACCTTGTGACTTTGTTCCAGAAATTGGACGAGGCTGCTGTGCAAAAGGTTTTTCAGAAGTCCCTGGAGAACTACATTAAGTGGTGCAACTATCTGGGAATTCCACCTGTATGGAGCAAGTAATGAATTTCTAACCTGTGCGATCATTTTTTGGGAATTTAAGGAGGGATGTTACATATATGTTATATCTATACACACACGTGGTTGATGATTGTCTGGCATGAAAGTTTGACAATGTGTTTGTTTTGTGCAGTCTGGATCCGGTGGCTGTCAGCAAGGAGAAGAAGCTGTTGTTCATTTCCTTGTATTTTCTGATATGGGGTGAAGCCTCCAACATTAGATTTCTTCCAGAATGCTTGTGTTACATATTTCATCATGTAGGTCAACTTTTGCTGAATTGTTTTGTTTCTTCGTGTACAGACTTTATTATTAGCTATGGTTCATTGCCATATTTGTACTCGCCTGTTGTGTTGTATCTCGAATATGCCAAATCTTGTGAAATCATATGACTGTGCAGGAAGTGCAATGCAATAAGATTTCTGTCCGTAATCATTGAGACGTCCCTTATATTTTTGATATATATATATATTTGTGGTGTTTTTCAGTCTCCTTGCAGGCTCTGACTTTCATTCCAAGGAAGACTTAACAATTGTTAGCATTCTGGATTTGATGCCTAGATTTTCTGTACTGACACTTTTTTTCCCTCTCTCTTCTGATTAAAATTTATGAGGCAATAATAATCATGAAAGTACAATTTGGTTTTCTTCTATTCTTTGCCTAATCATTAAGATGCCTGTTGTATTATTGATATAAACAGTTACGGTGTAACTAATCAACTTCGGTTAGCATTCTGGATTTGATGCTTAGGTTTCTGTATCAACTAATTTTTCTTTTCTTAGCGGAAATTTTTGGGGGAATGGTTATTGTCAAAATACAATTTGATTTTTCTCTGTAGTTTGCTGTTTCTTTTCAAAATGGAAAGTAGTCTCAGTCAGTAGTTTAGATACTACTTCAACCATTGTCTTTGCCAAATATGTATTTTATTACAAATTAATTGTGTGGGTTTTGTTGCCTCGAACTCCTTGTGTATTCTTTTTTGAACTATGAATTGGAAATGCATATGGGAAGGGAAATTGTGTGGGTTTTGTTGCTCTCTAACTCCTTGTGTATTCTTTTTTGAATTATGAATTGGATATGCAGATGGGAAGGGAACTGGATGAAATATTACGACAGCAGATTCAACAGCCAGCCAAGAGTTGCAATTCCGAGAATGGTGTATCATTCCTCGATCAAGTTATATGCCCTCTATATGAGGTCATTGCTGCGGTATGTTCTCATCGTGTACTATCTTTTTTTATTTTATTTTTGACAGCTTAATTGTTAAGAAAACTGACCTGCTTAGCTGGATATAAGAACTCTTTTAGTTTAAAGTGAGATTTGACGGTAGCCATCATGTTACATTCTGTTCTGCAGGTCATAACTTCTTTCTACTTTTTTTTTTTCCTCAATTTTTTTTTTCACTGCATAATTAACATGGGGCTTTACACCTATAACTGAAGCGTGTGTGCATAGGGTGTTTTTTTTTTTGTTTTTCTTATTTATTTATTTTAAATCTAGACATAAGATGTCTCCATTTTTTACTTCTAAATACTCTTTTCGGAGCAGACATATAACTATGGTATTGAAGCAGTGCAAAGATATCAGTAAATCTGTCTTAAACATTTCCATATACAAATGAAACAGAAAGTTAACTGTATAGCTCCAAGGATTGTCTTTGAGTGAGAAAGCTGGTCTTTTGGCTCCTGTTAACATCTAAATTCATGTTTTTCACTATGTACTATCTGCCTTTCTGGATGTTATTTTTTCTTGTAAATGGGTGCCCCCCCCCTCCCTTGGGCACCATCTTAATTCAATTTTCATCCTACTTTTCAAATTTTTTTTTTTGTTGAAGTCTTTGTATTTATTTATTTCTTGGGATAATTACTCCGACCTCCCTTGAGGTATCTAACAATTACAAGGCCCTCCCCTGTTTTTCTTGAAATTACAATGTCGTCCCCTTTGTAATACTAACAATATACAAATTTCTCCCTTCATTCCGTTTGTTAACTAATGGGACCAAAAATTGGGTTTCCAACCATTTTTATTGATATGCCAAGAATACCCTTGTGTGTTGTGAATTGACAACAATACCCACATTGATTCAAGTGAAAAGACTAAGCTACCGCAACTAATAGAAACAAACAACTACTAGACTAGACTAGTAGTTGAGTGCTCCTTGTAGTTCGGTTCTTGACCGGGTCCGAGCTTTCCAAGCTCTATGCTGTTGGGGAACCTCGTCCCTCCCGTTAGAGTTCCGGTAGCTACCTTCTAGGATATAGATATAGCTATGGGGAAAAGTCCACTTGAGGATAGATGTCAAATGGGATCCCGCTCTCAAGTCAACTGAGATTCTACGGCCAAATAATACCTTTTTCTTCAAGTTACAAGACATTTTGAATAACAATGGCACCCAATCTTCGAAAAGACAAGGGGGACTTGGTAAATCTATCTTCAATACTTCTGTATACAAATGAAACAGAAAGTTGACTGACATAGCTCTAAGGATTGTCTTTGAGTCAGAAAAGACTATAATACCTTTTTCTTTGAGTTACAAGAAATTTTGAGCAATAATGGCACTCGATCTTCGAAAAGCCAAGGGAGGACCTTGTAATTGTCATATACCCAAGGGGTGGTCAATGTAATTATCCCTTACATATATTTTTTTGGATTTGCATTTGGACTTCATGTTTAAATGTTTGTATTGGAGATTTGGCACTAGTTGTTAGCTACCTACCATAGTCCTTTTTTGTTGGGGATTGATTATGAAAAGTGGGTAAAAACAATGGGTTGATTATGTAAATTGGGTAAAAACAATAAGCATTACACTAGCAAAGTCTAGTGATAGTGACTGTGCTATTGCCAACGTGGTATAGTAGATTTAATACAGTGATAGTGTGATGCGATATGAAATGTGCGTTAGAAAAAAGGGGGAATTCATTAGTTGCATATACTTTCCAAGTTGGAAGTGTTCAAAGGAAAAAATAAAGTATTGAGTTTCTTTTTGTATATTATATGGATGATTTGATTCACAAGGACTATAATCGGTCTTTGATCGTCTTTTTTTGCGAAGAGGCGAAATATAATAAACTTGAATTTGAGATTGCTATTCGAAATCTTTGTAAAATAGTTTATTTGTTATCTCATATGTGCTTTTTGTGAAAAAATAACAATTGCAGTGGAGGGTTTCTTCAAACGAGAAGGGGCTTGGTCAACTATTCAATCAAATGATATTTAGGACGTGTCCCATATCTTCTTGAAAAAGGGCTATTTCTTTGCAAAATTTTGTTCAATTTCATATGTGGCAATTCCATCGTGATCATTTTGTTAGTTGGGGAAAGAATCCACACGAATAGGATTCCACATGACTCATCTTTTTATGATTTTTGCTTCAGGAAAAATGTCTATGATAAATTCAGTTGAGTTGTACAATATAGGGTTTGAGGGAAAAAGAGAAGAAATATTGTAAGAAAAATATTGGTTCTGTAGATTGATTTTACCAATTTTTTATATTGTGTAAAGAAAATATAGAAGGAATTACAATATTGCCCTCACAGTAATAAGTAAAAGACATTAATAAAAAGTAAGAACTTTGACACTATCCCTTAAGCTGGAGCATAGAGATTAAATACGCCCAACTTGGAACATAGCCACTTGAAGGGACACTAAGCCAATTACTTGGTAAAAATTTTACCTAGTTGATCTCCAGACTGAATAGAAAAAGTGGTAATTTGTTTCTATGTAAGATCTCGAATAAAATGACGATCCATCTCAATGTGTTTAGTTCGCTTTCGGAACATAGGATTACTAGTAATGAAGATAGCATCCTGACTGCCACAATACATCTTTGTAGGAGAGGGTACATCAACACCTATATCAAATAGGAAAGATCAAACCCACTACATCTCACATGTAGTATGAGCTATAACATGATACTTAGCCTCAACACTAGAACGAACCATCACATTCTGTTTCTTACTGTGCCAAGTAACTAGATTATTACTAACAAAGGTGCAATACCTGTCTATCACTACAGTCTCCTACCTAATCGGCATCAGAGAATCCCGTAACCTACAATGATGATGATGGTGGCCTATAAAACAATCCTCTACTCGGTACTCCCTTGAGATATTGAACAATATGACAGACTGCCTCCCATTGAGGTTTACGGGGAGCATGCATAAAGTAAGTACATCAACAACATAAATAATATCTGAATGTGTCACAATGAGATAAATCAACATATCAACCAACCTTTGATAATATTCTGTATCCTCTGAACATTTTTCCATTTCAACATCTAATTTCATAGTAGAATCCATCTGAGTATCAATTGAATGAGCACTAAGTGTACCGGTTTTACCTTTCTTGGATCTAGCAACCTCAATACCAAGAAAATAGCGAAGGAAACCAAGGTCTTTGTTGTGAACTTGCTTACTCAAATGGATCTTCAAGTTGGCAATACCCTGTAAACAATGCCGAACTTATCAAATTATGCATGTGGAGACTGTTTTAAACCATATAATGCCTTTTGGAGAAGGCACACAAATTGTTCCTTTCCAGAAAAAACTACCCCCACGGCTGATACATATAAATTCCACACCCCCCCCACCCCCCCCCCCCCCCCCCCCAAAAAAAAAAAAAAAAAGTAAATATCCATACAAAAAAGCATTACTTATATCTAGCTGATATAAAGGCGAATTAAAAAACATTGTTTATATCCACCTCCCCATATGGGAGGTTGAAGGTTCAAGTCCCCTTAGGGGTGACTGATCAAAAAAAAAAAATCCCCTTGGGGGTGAAGTGTGTGAGATAACCTATAAAAAAAAAATTTCACTGCCACTGACAGAGTTAAGACACCCAACAAGAGAGAGAGTCTCACAGTAATGCATAGCATAGGTTTGAGTGTAACCTTTGGTAACTAAGCGGGCCTGCAAGTACTCAACAAAACCATCAGGATGATAGTTTACACTGTACATGAGATAATGACTACTCAGCATATTGAATACGATCCAAACCAACCAACCCAAACAACTACCCAGTAGCTGAGATTGAGAAACCACAAAAAAAAAACAGCCTGCAAGCCAAACACACAGCTAAACATTATATCATGCACATTGGTGACAGCTGACACTAGAGATCCAAATATCTCAAGTGAAAAATCATCCACAAACGCTTGGGCTGATCATTGATAGTCATTAAACCCTTAGTTACACCTGTGGGAGCTGGACCGAAGCACCAGAAACCTCCAAATCTATCACAAAACTTAGATCGCAAAATCCACCCCTATTTTTTGATAAAGCATTTGAAATTAGAAAATACCCTCTAATTGACTTAAAAAAATATTGAAGAAATATCCACAATAACTAGAAGGAAGAGACAACTCAACCCATCAGCATGACATCATCATTGAGATGCTAATGTTGGCGCCTTGTTTGAACAGTACTTCTCACTTGTTACCTTCGACTCTGTTTGTAGTGACCTTCGGCAATGTTTTTAGTGATATCTGGCCTCTGATCTTGATCTGCTACAAAGTTAAGATGTACAACATTGGGCTTGAGGGAAAAAAAGAAGAGAGATTGTAAGACAAATATTGGCTTTGCAGATTGTTTCAACCTATAGTTTACCAGTTATTTATATGGTGAAAAAAATATAGAAGGAATTACTATTGCCCTCGCATCCTAATAAAAAAAAAATCGCCCTCACAGTAATAAGGAAAAGATAATAATAGAAAGTATGAACTCTTTAACAATTTCCATCTGAATTTGGAAGACTTGAACAGCTATAGTGGACGTGTTATATATGAAGTGACTTCTCTCCTTTAGTGTTGCTTAGCTAAGGGTAAACAAAATAGATAACTTTGCAGTCTGCCCATAGACCTCGGAATTTTATTGGCTAAACAAAATTTTCATTTCTTTGCTACATTAAAGGAGAAATGGGGTTTCCATTGGATGTCGTTGAGGTGCTTCTCATGTGTGATACATGAAGTTTACTGGGAACACCATTGCTTAAATATCACCTAGCAATTAGGATAGCACAAGAAAAAGAGTGAAGTGTATCAAAAATGCCTGAAAGCCAATTTTAACTAGGCAAGGGTGTAAATATAAATGCGGTTGAGGTTGGTTGGTTGGGGGGGGGGGGGGTACCCAACCTAAACCTGACCCGCTGCCATCCCTAAGACTCTTTTTCAACCTCAGGGTAGGATCTTATGTCGAAGTTTATACACACTGCATAGCGAAGTGATTGTCCTAAAATCTCGAATGTTAATCCTGCCTCCTGTCTTTAAAATTAATGCAATTATGGACACATTTAAACTCCTTTCAAATCATCTATGGTCATGAAAGAAAGACAAAAATATCATAACATCTTCAGTGACCACTGACCAACAACACCATCAGAAGACCATTGTAAAACCATCCAGGCCTATGGCCTTGTTAGTATTACAAGTCTTATGGTCTTCACCACTTCCTTTTCCATGAAAGGTCTTTCAAACCACTCTCTCTCTCTCTCTCTCTCTCTCTCTCTCTTCATGGCTAATAGAATTGAAATCCAACTCTTCCAACCTAGGTATCAAAAATACTCTGTTTGAGTAGAGCTCTTCATAGAATTACTATAACCATCTTCACATCTTTAGCCTTGCCCCCACCCAAAAAAAAAAAAAAAAACCTTGAGATGACTGATGTCATTTCCCCTCCTTTAGGAATTGGCCAACATGTGGGAAAACTTCGTATTCTGATCACCTTCCTTGAGGCATAATGCCCTCAATTTGTGTCTCTAACAAGTTTCTTCTAACAATAACAGTCTCCCCGCTCCCTTTTCGGCTCATGGCTCTTGGTCCTTTCTTCCTCCAATATGGTCCTTGTGCCTTTACATCCAAATCAGCATTACCTTGGCCATCCTGACTTCCACTTTGCCAAACATTTTTGGTTCCACTTCTTGAGGTTCTTTTTTTTGATAAGTAAAGAGTATATATATTAGAAGCCCTAAAAGGGTAAAAGGGCAGAAACCCAAGAAGGATTACATCGGCCTTAAAGATCCTAAAAAGTCAACAAAAGAAGTAACATTTACAGGAAAAGCCTCTTTGGCCCAAAAAAATAGTAAACGCAAAAAAGCATCTTTAAGGAATGGAATAGAGAGTTCCCGATCCTCAAAGACGCGATTGTTTCTTTCTTTCCACAAACACCACAAAAGGCAGATAGGGGTTAATCTCCAAATTCTCTTAATATCTTTCGGAAGGATGCACCCTTCCCAAGCTAAAAGAAGATCTTTGACAGAATGTGGCATGACCCACGTGACACCAAAAATGGTGAGAACGAGGTTCCAGCAACTCCAAGGAACATAACAGTGAATGAGGGTGTGATCCACTTTTTCTTCTTCATTCTTGCAAAAGTAACATCTACTAGCCATCAAGAATCCCCTCCTCCTCATATTTTCCGCGGTTAAAATGGCCTTCCAAGATGCTTCCCAGGCGAAGAAGGAGGCTTTGGGGGGGGGGCCTTTGAATGCCAAGTGAGCTTCCAGGGAAAGAGAGTGTTTTCAGAAGGGAACAAACTCTTGTAAAAGGAGCTTACCGAGAAAGATGACTTTTCCGGCCTCCATAACCATTTATCTTCTCTTCCTTCCACTACCCGGAAATTATTGATATGGCTAAGAAAAGAGCCCACTTCCTCAAGCTTCCAATCAAAAAAATCTCTTCTAAAAGAAGGAGACCAAACAAGCTTATTCCCAGTGCGAACAACATACTCACTAACCCGAGCCGACTTGTTTGTAGCCAAACTGTAAAGCCTTGGGAATTTCATCTTCAAAGATGTATCCCCATTCCACATATTGTCCCAAAAATTCACCCTGTCCCCCTTCCCAATTACAAACCTTCAACGATCCTTAAAAGGATTCCAATCTCTTCTGATGTAACCCCAAAGCCCACAACCCATCGGCCCTTCAACCCTTCCCGAACACCAGCCCGCAGACTCTCTCCCATACTTAGCCACAATCGTCTCCTTCCATAAATCCTTATCGCTATCACCAAACTTCCATAACCATTTCCCTAGAAGAGCTGTATTGAAGATTCTCAAGTCTTTCACCCCTAAGCCCCCTAGAGACTGAGGTTTCTTAATTTTATCCCACGCCACCAAGTGAATTTTCCTGCAATCACCCTCATGGCCCCAAAGAAAGTCTCTTTGAATTTTCTCCAATCTACTGCTCACTGTCTTCGGGATCGGGAAAAGAGACATGAAATAAGTGGGAAGATTGGCCAAAGAGCTTTTCAAAAGAGTGAGCCGGCCTCCTTTAGAGAGAAGCTGACCTTTCCATCCTGAGAGTTTACTATGAAACCTCTCCACCACCGGATCCCAAATCCCAACTGATCTCGCACTAGCTCCCAAAGGAAGACCTACGTAAGAAGAGGGAAAGCATCCCACTTTGCAGCCTAAGGTGCTGGCCAGAAGATCCAACCCCTGTAAAGCCCCAACCGGAAAAATGCAGCTCTTAGTCAAGTTGATCTTAAGCCCTGAAACTGCTTCAAAACACACAAGAATGCATCGGATAAAGCGGAGCTGGCGAACTGTGGGATCGCAAAAGATAATGGTATCATCGGCAAACAAAAGATGAGAGACCACAATGCCATCTCTCCTGCATGGCCCCCCTTGAAAACCTTTGATAAGGCCAACCTCCTCAGCCCTGCACATGAAGCGGCTCAAAGCCTCCATAACGATCACAAAAAGAAGGGGGGATATGGGATCCCCTTGTCTCAACCCTCTAGATGAACGAAAAAAGCTTGCGGGGGATCCGTTGACGAGGACCGAGAAGGAAACAGTGGAAATACACGTCAGGATCCACCTCCTCCACATGTCCCCAAAACCCATCTTGGCCAACATACCCAACAAGAATCTCCAGTTAACATGATCGAAAGCCTTCTCAATATCCAGCTTGCAGACCTAGCCCTTTCCTTTTTTGCTTAAGTCTAGTGTCAATACATTTATTAGCAATGAGAGCTGCATCCAAAATTTGTCTCCCCTCCACAAAAGCGTTTTGGCTAGGCGAGATAATACTGCCCATAACCTTCTTCAATCTTAAGGAAAGAACCTTAGCAATGAGCTTATAAACACAGCTTACCAAGCTAATGGGGCGAAAGTCCTTAATGCAAGTCGCGCCCTCCTTCTTAGGGATGAGGGCAATGAAGGAAGCATTGAGGCTTCTTTCAAAGCCCCCCTCTCTATGGAAACTCTCAAACACTGCCATCACGTCAACCTTCAGCACAGGCCAGCATTTTTCAACAAAGGCCA
Organism: Nyssa sinensis; assembly: GCA_008638375.1. NCBI lineage: Eukaryota > Viridiplantae > Streptophyta > Magnoliopsida > Cornales > Nyssaceae > Nyssa > Nyssa sinensis. Next base: position 18,315,071 of record CM018031.1, read on the forward strand.
TAGTAAATCCGTCCGGGCCTGGAGCTTTATCCCTGTTACACGCCTCCAAGGCTCTCTCCACTTCCTCCGCCAAGAAAGGGGACTCCAAACTAGTGGCTTCTTCCCCGTTCAGTCTGTTCAAACTGATACCCTCCACTCCTAGTCTCCAACCGCGTGGCTCTGAGTAAAGAGTAGAGAAGAAATCAACTATACCACTTTTGATTGGCTCCTCCTCTGTCAGAACACAATCGTCAATAACAATAGAGGAAATTCTGTTCTTCCTATAATGAGAGGAGGCCACCCGATGAAAGAACTTTGTGTTGCGGTCACCATCTTTAAGCCAGACAGCCCGAGATTTCTGCCTCCAAGAGATTTCCTCCATCTTGAGGATCTGACCAATTTGCCCCTTTAGGCCTTCTCTCTCCATCCTTTGGGCAACTGAAATGGAACCCATCTGCTCTTCCTTGTCCAAATCCAGCAGATTATTTAGAATATTCTGCTTTCTTACTTGGATAAGACCAAAGACCTCTCTATTCCATTTTTTGAGGTCTTCCTTGAGAAGCTTTAGCTTTCGGGCAATGCAGTAACTCGGGGACCCAGACACATCATAAGACTCCCACCAATTTCTCACTAGCTCCACAAACCCATCACTTTCAAGCCACATGTTCTCAAATCTAAAAGGGCTTTTGCCCACGCGAAAGCCCCCACAAGACAGCATGATCGAGTGATGGTCAGAACAAGGCCGCGGGAGACACTGTTGGGAGAGACCGGGGAAGTGATCCGCCCACTGAGGCAACACAAGGAATCTGTCCAAACGAGACCTAGCTAACTGATTATCTCCTCTAAACCAGGTAAATCTTCCTTCCTCCAAAGGCAAATCCACAAGACTCTGTGAGTTTATAAACTCATTGAAGATCTGCATAGCCGAGGTCAACCTCCCATTACCGACCCTCTCATCCGGACTTCTAACAACATTAAAATCCCCCCCTAGGCACCATGGGATGGGCCACGAGAGGAGCATAGCCTGCAACTCCTCCCAGAATCTACTTCTATCCCCATCAATAACAGGCCCATACACTCCACAAAATCCCCAAACCAAAGCATTGGGGGCCGAACTAAATTTACAAGAAATAGAGAAATCACCCACTCTGTGTTCTATACAAGTAACCACTCTGGAATCCCATGCCACCAAAATACCTCCGGCAGTTCCCCGAGCATTCAAAGCAACCCACTTAACCCACCTAGAGCCCCAAATGGATCGGACAAGACTCCTCAATATGCTTTCCACTTTGGTTTCCTGAAGGCTGATTACCAAGGGCTTCCATTCCCTCACTAAACCTTTGATAACTGTACGTTTATCCGGGTCATTTAATCCCCTCACATTCCAAGACAATAGTTTTAGATTCATAAAAAAGAATGCTAGATTCTATCATTGCCTTCTACCAAGGCCCCCGCCGATTTATTTCCCCCATAGTTAACCGTACAAGACAACTCTTTCATGACTCTCTGCAGCCTTTTCACTGATTTCTCCGTCCCTATCTTTTTCCGATACATTACTTGAGCAGGGTCTAGCATTGCTCATTACAATATCTCTGAATAATGCCATCAGTTGATCTTCAAAACCTACACAAGGAACCCCTAGCAACTTACTAACCTTCCCCAATTTCCTTAGCACCCAACCATCCGATAATCTCTGCTGATGGCAGAGAATATCCGTTGTGTACTCCGCTCCATTCTGAGACAGACGGTTTGTGTATTCTGCCGGCATAACAACTGCCAATGGGTTACAGATTTCCAACTGACCATCAACGTCCTGCTGACGCAACACCATGTCCCCCCCCTGATCACTTTCCTGTTGCCTCAAGACCAGGTCCCCCCCCTGAACAATTTCCTGCTGCCGCACCACTAAATCTCCCTCCTGATCAATTGGACTATTAAACATGTCTTGAGTGGTGGCCAACTCAACTTCTGCCACAAAGGAACTCTCTGCGATGGTATCAGAGTGAGAGATCTCCTTGTAAATACTGTTCTCCAAATACTGCAGAAATTCCCCTTCATCCACCAAACTGCTGTAATCTGAGTCTTGCCCCTCTGTAGAAATACCTGAGTACCCTGCCGGATTATCGTTCTCCTTGGATTTTCCTTTCACCCCTGCACTGTCGTCGTCGGTTGCTGCTTCAGAGACAAACTTACAGACCCTGTTACTGCTTCTCTCACGAACAGCCATTGACTTGGCTTTGTAAAATGAAGACTTTATTAAATCCGGACGTGGGTAGCGCCCCGGCCTGGGCTCCAGAGCATGACTACCCGAAGTGGGCTTAGACTTATCAGATTGGGCCGCCCCTCCCCATCCCATATGAACTCCTCTAAATTGGGCCCAATGTTTCTTTTCCTTAAAACGATCGTTCTTTGGATTCCTCCCATACCTGAGCAAGTGGCCCGGTCTCCCTGAATTTCCTCCGTTTTTATGAGGCAGGCCCAAGCCATGTGGCCCAACACGGGTTGACTGACCACTTTGAGATCCACCGTTTTGTTGAAATAGGCCCATTCCATGCGGCCCAACACGAAGCGCCTGCTCGGTAGAGAACCCACCGTTATAACCCCATGGTCTCCCAAGATCTGGAATGTTCCTACCTATACTAGCCGTCCGATCATCCTTCGAAAAGGATTTGAAATATGAAAAACGGTTGCGTGTTGCAGGGCACTGCTCCGTCCTCTCTGCCATCCCAGACCTGTCAGCCTGACTTCGAGACCTCAGTCGCGCTCCCGGCACGTTGCCTCCCCTCACTCTTTCCCTATCGTCCCTGTGTGCCACTGCATCCTCCGACAACCGCGAGACATCATCGACACAGATCGGACCACTTTCCGACCAGACCGGAAGAGAGAAATTCCATCGCCCGCACTTAATGGTGAAAGACGCAGGGATATTCTCCGAGCGTCCTCGGACCTGAATCCTGGCCCACCTCAAATGTCGGCGCTCCGACGTATCCCGGTCCGCTGTAACAAATTGACCGCACCGGTCCCCCAACGCCTGAAACAACTCCGTGCTCCACAGAAAAGCGGGAAGACCCATTATCCGAATCCATCTTAATCCAGTGTCTGACATCTCCGAGCAACACCCTGACGGGGACCACGGCTTGAGAGTCACTGCCAGCCCCTCAAAGGTCCATGAGCAACTGTGCAGAATCCTTCTAGCCTCTTCTTCTGATGGAAGCTCGAAGAGAAACCAGGCACCATTCATATCAAGCACATTCAGCCCGGCTTGTATCCCCCAGTGTTTGAGAGCCCACCTCAGTAGCTTCGTCTTGGAGTATCAAGATCGCCGATTCTGCCAATGAGGCATCGTCGGAGATAATTCAGACGGCTGCCACAAGAGCCCAGGTGCACCTCAACGTCTTCCGGCTCATCATCAAGCTTTGGTTCCACTAGAATGGGCTCCGAAGGCCATTCACCTATTCTGCTTACTTCCAAATAAGACCCCTGATTCTTCTTGGGACTTCTTGGCATGGATAGCCCTAATTTCCTGAAAGCCTGAGCATGAAATGACCATCCTCCTTTCTCAGTGCCTTCCGGCAGAATTAGGGACCGTATTCCTTTCGACGATCTTCCCTCCAGTCGAATGAAGTTTCCTCGAGGATTTGAACCCTTCCACAGTATTAAACTTCTATGTTTTCCATGCAGCCCCATAGGAAACACAATTCTTCTGTTGTCCATTGCATGAGCCATCTAGGGTATTGCAAACCCACTCCAACTCCCAACGGAGCACCCATAACTTTCTGACTACACTTGGACCCCTTTCTATGAGCTGAAAGAGCTCAGCCGACCCATCCCCCTCCGTCAATACCTCAAACGATTTGTCTCCAATCTGAGCAATCATCCTCTATATCAACGAAGATTAGTTGGAATGTTCCACTTCTTGAGGTTCTCTATAAGAATTTTCAACTTTGGGGTCAGCACGATCTGTAGTGAGCCTTCCACTCTTAACTTTGCCACCAACCCTTATTCATCTCCATAAAGCCCTCCCTTAAGCCACATATTTTCAAATGGAAATGGACCTTTACCTCTTTGATCTCCACCACTATCAAGAAGAATTGCACATGATCCAAAATCGGTCTCGATAATCAAGACTAGCTATATCATGGAACCTCTCTTCCCATTCCATTGATACCGAAAACCTGGCCAATCGTTATGTAGCTGGGGCTCCCTACCACTAGTCCTATGAGTTTTGTATTTCCTCCCTTCATGGCCCCTGCCTTTTGGCTAGATTCTCCTACCTCCCAATGACAATTGACTGTTTGCACTTCACTAGACTCCCTTGAACCAAGCTTGTCTTTGCTGCCTCCCTCATTGAAGCTACACCTGCAGTGCACTATCTCTCTCCTTCTCGTATTCTTCCTTTCCTTGCTCCAGTATGGGCTTTATATTAAACTCCTTATGTTACTGACCCAACAAGCATCCCTTTTTTCCCACAGCAGGAGGCTTCTTTACCCAGTAAATCTCTTAGGCCTGATTTGTTATGGCTTGCCTTCCTGTCTAGCTCGACTTTGTTACCTTAAGCCCACTTCTACCACCCCATGATCCTGGGAGTCCTCAGCCCTCCCTGTGGGCTTCAAAGATAGGAGACCGGAACCTATTTTCTAGCCTACTGCTTCCTCATGGATCAATCCACTTCCCTTGGAGCTCCAATCTACCACACTTGGGAGCTGCTAGACTTGGCTGACCCAACTCAGTCCAGGGACCTCTGTTGACCCTCCTTGTTATCCTCTTGGGGCCATACAGACTTGGTCCATACTTGGGCCCAGTGGTGGATCCGGACCACAAACTTAGGGGCTGGCTTGTAAGAATTAGTATCTATGGAAATATGATTTTTTTTTTTGGGGGTGGGGAGGCAACTCCTAATCTTTTTTTTTTTTCAAAATCTCATTAGAAAATAATGGTAAAAAATCAATTTTCAATATTTTTGGGGGCATCTGCCATTTCCTAAACCTCTGAAGACCTGGGCCTTTGGCAGTTAGCCCAGTCCTGTCCTATCCTTTTTATTTTGGGCCACATGCATATCAGGTGACCCCACTTCCAGACCCTTCAAATTTGGAATGTAAACATCACCTTTATCCCTCATGTGAATCCTGTTCAGAGGTGCCTCCGGTCAGCATCCTTTCTCTGCAACTTGCAACATCCTTTCTGAGCAAGTTGCAGATACAGTCTCCTTCCAACCTCCTCTTCTTCCTCCAACCATCCTATCATCCTAGAGCCTCTTGCAACCTCTGTCTAACGCCCTCCATCTACCTGTTCTGTAATAAACACGCTGTTCACGTCGTCTGCATGACGAGCTTCTGACATACATGAAGCACTCCTCATAATTTTT